>APFE030207672.1:94366-130911 GCA_000404065.3 Pinus taeda
CAAGTTTATGAAGAGCTAAATAAAAATCAAACGTGCAAGTTTAGGAGTCACACATAGCTTGAACAATAGAAACAAAAACTAGTTTAAGCGATAGAAGGTAGATGGGAGCATGCATAAGGGTGTGAAAGAGAAAGAGGGGGTAAAACCCTAAAATATTGATATAACAGTGAATTGGTAGAACCTTTCACCAATTAAGTTCTTTACTGTCAATTGACGAAGAAGCATCTTGCCATTAGTGGGCAACTAGTCATATCGGGTCAATTGGGCCCAAATGCATTAAAACAAACCAAGCAACAAAGGAAGAAAGCTCAGAGGGTCTTTATGACAAAAATAAAGATGGGAAAGAAGGCCAACGACTGAGAAGATCAACTAGGTAAGCCCTTAGGCATTTCCTCTGGACACATCGGGCCAACATGCTAGCACCCGAGGGCCATGAGCCCATCAAACCTCGAGTTCATCAATGTTGTTTAAAGGAACCATGACTCTCTAACATCCTGATATGCGAAAATACCGACATGACATGATAGGACAGTTTACGTGAACTAAATGGATGCCAGGTGGCAGGCAAATTTCATTGACATTTGAGGTGGTGACATGTGGTAGGTAGAAATGACACTTTTGGACAACCAAGTTGATTTCTAGTAGGTGACACATGGTAGGTACAAGTGAACAGTAGGACACATGGCAGGTTTGGCTTAGTCGACATAAGGTGACGTGATAGGTTACATGATAACATATGTGGCAAGTGACATGGAGAGGTGGGTCCCATATTGGGTCACGAGTCATCAAAACACCATAGAGTTAAAATGAATGGTAGTGGATTGACCTAAGGGGTGAATTCCTAAAGTTATAAGAAATTAGTTGTTACTTGTAAAAGGGGAGGTTTGTCATCAATTGAAGTCCGTTACAAAACTTTGGCATATTAGTGTGTAACAAGAAAAGAAGGAATCTAACCTATCGATATCTAATGGAGATCAGCTCCAAGTCATAACCCCTAGTATTAGCGTGCTAAGTGATAGCACAGGAGTGCTTTGGTCTTGAGAATTTGATCTCAGCGCATTCACATAACATACTTTTCAATCTTCATCTATCGATGCCCAATGTGTGGAAGCCATCAATTATAGCATGTGATCCTAGGGAACTATAAGTTCATCCCTAAGAGTTATTAATCCACCAAATCATCAACATGTTGGGGAAGAATTGAAGTGTAATCGCTCATTGTCTAATGTGTTTCCATGATCATGAACATTTAAAAGGTTGAATAGAAGGGAGCTAGAAAAATATAAGGTACTAAAGTTTAGCACCATTGCAAAATGTTGTTGCAATTGAAAATGCAACGAATGAGGACCAATGGAGTTAATAAATTACCAAGAGCAAGGTGATCCAATTAACCCACGAAACCATGGGTCAATACATTGGTTCAACACCTATGGTAAAGGAAGGGCCAAAAACTATAAAAATAGAGGAAAACTCTTGAAGAAAATTCTTAGCCGACGTATGTGAGAAAGATAGTAATCTAAAGGAAGAATACAAGAGATAATTAAGAAATTTGCTAAGTTTGAGTATAGGTAGTCAGCTTGCAAGAAAACGAATTCTCTAGCAGACCAAGAAAAGGAAAAAATAGCATGAGCAATGAGAAAAATCCTAAAAGTGGTGATTGAGAAGGCTGGTCAAAGGTAGGGACCATAGCAGATCTAAATGCACATATGAGTTACATTTGAAGAGATTGCGAGTAGAGGATATGTAGTGCAAGATCTAAGATAGTGTAATTATTGCAGAATGGAATGCAGTCAAATACAATGTGGATAAAAATTGCAAGAAATAGCAAATTAGTACTTAGGTAAACTAAAGGAAAGAATATAAAAGATACAAGGAGTTTGAATATGTAAGAATTAATGTGAATTCCTATGGATCTTAGTTTAAAAATGTTATCTAAAATGGATATGATAGGTAGATTAGGTTGCTGTCTATAAATCTCAGGGGATCAAAGTTTCCTTTAGGTCGGTGCCCATAAATCTTATTAGATTGAAGTCTCCTTCAAGTTGGTACCTAAAAATTAGGGAATGAGTGTCTCCTTCAGGTTGGTACCTATAAATCTCAGGGGATTGAAGTCTCCTTTAGGTTGTTTCCTATAAATGTCAAGGGATATGTGTCTCCATTAGGTCAGTGCCTATAAAATAGGGGATTGGTGTCTCCTTTAGGTTTGTGCCTAAAAAATTCAAGGGGTGGGTGTCTCCTTCTCGTTGGTTCTAGTAAAGTAATGTAATAGTAAGTGGGTGCCTACATTCATATATAAAGAGGAATTTGTTCCATAGTTCTTCCTATAGATTTTTATGTAAATAGACATGTGTCTTGATCTATATGTATATTGTTTGATTTATGTTATTGCTATTTGGTTTATTAAGAAATAATTTTAAAAACTTAATAATTATTAAAAATAATATAATTACTAATTCTCTATATTTATGTTTAGATTCAACATATTTCTTTATCCAATATTATATTATATTATAATAATATATATTAATTTCTATACATTAATATTAAATATTTCTTTCTAAATTTTATATCCGGTTAGTAAATTTTAATTATTTTTTTTATAAAATATCATAATTACGCTGAAAATTAAAATATAATAATCGAAATATCTACTCTTTCGAAAATTGTAAACTTAGTTGAAATTTAAAAATACATTATATTTAATTACAATTAATTATAACAACGTATGCCATTATCAAACAATGAATTATTTATAAATTAAAAATATCATTAGACCTCATTCACCATAAAGGTTAAATACTTTGTTTATTTAATATTTTATTTTTATTTTTATGGTGGATTATTACGTATTGGTCCCTCCGTATTCATGGACAAATGTCTAGTGTAGTACTAGTACTATGGTGGTTCTTTACGATGTTCTACTTTTGACATTATTTGTTTTTGATACTTGATATTGACTTACATGTGACTTTACTATAACTTTTTTTTAATTGTCATAGTAAATTCATATGTAATGGTTATTCCATATTCATCGACAATATTTTAATATTCTATTGTGTTATTAGTTATGTACGGGTTATTCCATATTGATGGACAACATTTTATTGTATTATTAGTTATATACTTTTTTTTTTTCCTTTGTACGTGTGACATGATCTTTACATACATGTCATTTCTATTATTTGTTTCCCATGCCTAGCTTTAACCTACTTTAAGCTTTTTTTGTTATTCACCATGAGGGTGGTTTGGGTTGTCATGGCAAATTTATATGTCTCGATCCTAGTATAGTCTTAGTTGTATATTTCTCCTTTATGTTGTTTTCTGTACTAGTGATTTAAACATGTTATTTTGATTATATGTTTCTTATGCTTAGTATTAGTCTATGTTCAAGATTCTTGGTTTAGGTTGTCATGGTAAATTTATATGTCTCAATCCCATTATAGTATATCTTAGTTGTATATCTCTCCTTTATGTTGTTCTCTGTACTAGTGATTTAAACATATATCATTTTGATTATATGTTTTTTTATGTTTAGTATTAGTCCATGTTCAAGATTCTTTAGTTATTCATTAGGAAAGCAATTTTTTTTATTTCTTTGATAATATTTTCTTTGGTTTTCATTGAAAACTTTGTATGTATTTCTCTTTTCATATTCATTGACAACTTTTTAGCATATTACTAGTTCTATAACTTTTTTTTTACGGTGTTGTTTATGCTTGTGGTATTATCTCTACAAATATGACATTTCCATTATTGATATTTGGTAATAGTATTGGCATATATAGATTCCTTAGTTATTTACCATGAGGGTGATTTGTTTTATTATTTTTATTTTGCTTGTCATCATATGTATTGGTCCTTCCACATTCGTTTACAACTTTCTATTATAGTGCTAGTTCTATAATTTTTATGATGTTCTATTTATTTTTGGTATGATTTTTATATACATGTCCATTATTTGTTTGTGGTACTTCATATGGGAATTCATTTGAGATCATTGATTTATGAAAGCATTTGTGTATTATGAAGTTCCATTATTATTGGGTTTTAATGAGATTGTCATTTATAATTTCCTCATAACTTTCTTAATGATGCTAAGTTCATTTCTTTTCCAACATCATAATTATTTATTTTTGAGAAAATTTTGATATAATTAAGAGGATATTTGCTACAACAAAATTCGTTGGGAAAATTGATACTATCAATTTCTTATGCACATTATCTTTGCAGGGTATTTATAATTTTCTCATAAAAGTATTGTTAAAATATGATTTCAACCCTCATCAATGCCCATGGGCTCATAAATGTAAAACCCACAAAACATGGTTCCCATCTTATACTAGCGGATCATGTAGTTTGTAGTGATGGATGCAAAATGTTTATTGTATTTCAAGACTTTTATGTTTCATTTTAGAAAATAACTTAATTCTAAGAGTAAATCCTAAACTAAAAGAGAGAATAAGAAGTGTGGGAAATGAATTAAAAAATTGCATAAACATACGAACATAACTACACAATAACACCTACATCATCTGTAATTCTTCAATAAAAACAATCTAATCCAATTTTAGTTTCATGGCCAATTTAGCATTCACATGATGATGAAGATAAAAATAGTGAAATCTCTCTCTAAAATGAAATTTTAAGCACACTTCCATTGACAAAATTCACTATGATTTTATTAATATATTACTAAAATAATATTGAACTTGTTAGAGGATAAATTCTCTACAAAATGTTCCCATATAAGGTGAATAATTTACCATGGTGAAGAGGGAAAGGAAATTACCACCCCCATCACAAAACAACGCTAATATGCCTCCGTCCCACACCTTTCTTTGTGACATGGTGATTACATGCAACATGGGAATTTATAACTATATGTGGGTTCTAGGGAAAATTTTAGGGGCTAATATTCTGCTGCATCTTTTCAAAATTCTGTGTGGACCTGTGGGTTATGGGTCCACGTATACATCTTTGATGAAGCGGAGTTGCACCCTTTGCACAAATCTAGACTTAAACTAATTAAACCCTTGTTTAAATTAAACTAACAAACCCCGATCTATACCATGGATCCCAAACAAATTAAGTGTCAGTTCAATCCTTATCCCATCCGGAAATTAAATTAACTCGCGATCATTTTCCAGAGCAATATCTGTCAGATCTCGCACCTTCACAATGAACGATTACAATCTATCTGGAATCCAACCAGACTAAACCACAGTTCATAAAATATTGTGTCCGTTTTTTGAATTAAACCCCGTGCATTTTCTGACGCGATTATTGTCGGATCTGACCGCTTCAAACAAAAGGTCAGGATTAGCTAAGTTATTAACTTAGTTTTATAAATGATTGCGTTCGGTTTTGGAATTAATCCCTGTGCTTTTTGGTATGCGATAGCCATTAGATTTGTTTGATCTGTCCGATTGGATGATCCACAACGATCTCACCTTCTCTGTCAGGAAACTGTGTTCTGCACTTTCACTACATTTGGACTGTCATTATTATTCCTTTGCAGCTTAATCAATAAAGAGTCTACTTTCACTCACTATTAACCGATGTCGGTGTTAGTCCTTACAATCTCCTAGGCTAAAAAGGAAATCGACAAGGGTAACCTCAAACCAATTCAACTTAGTAGCTAGCCCTACTGAGCATGAGAGGGATCTCTCTAAGTCTCTTATCAGTGATATGACTTTAAAGAAAATGAATATTAGGCTAGATATGTGTATTTGTTTGTGAAAATTTGGTTTTTTAAGGATTTGTTGAACTTAGGGTTTGGAGCCACAAGTAGGTTTAGGTTGTGGGAATACAGGAGCAAACATAAGAAGGAGCTAGATGTTAGAAGCCATGGTGTAATTTGAGTTTTTGTCAGTGTAGTATAGAGGATATAGTGTGGAAGAAACTAATGAGCATAAATAAACATGATTTCATTAGCTTAGGAAGACAAAACACATAACCATGAAAACTAGATAACAGAGCTTGAAAAACAAGAATTCTGAGTATTTTATCACAAGGCATTCATAGAAAGAAGAGATATCATGTAGATAAATATGTTTAGACCATGAGAAAACAAAAATATTGAAGTACAAGCACCATGAACTCATTGGGCTAGAGTTCCTTGAAAATAACTACAGCCTGTATATGTATTAGCTAAAAGATGATTACAATGCAAGCCTCCTTCACAATAAGTTCAACCCCCTTCTCCTGAAGTGAAATGATACTTATAGACTCTCCTAGACCCCTTTCCCACCTTCAGGAGTTGAATTCCTTGGTGGAGGAACTGACTCCAAGATTATCTCAACCAACATGTGAGAGTGAGAAGGTGAAACTCAAACATTTCATGAAGAGTTTGTTTAGGAGTTTGCTTGTTTTATGAGGCCTAATAAACATCAAAAACAACTATGATGTACATATATGCATGCCTACATCACCTAGCCTCATAATTAGTGCCATTACATAGAGAATCTTAACTTTGACCAAGTCAGACTGAAAACTAGAAATTTTACAGAGTGAAATTTTCCAAATAAAAACACAGAAAGTGCAAAAGCGCAGCGCCCACTTTGCGCTAATGTTTAGGTGCCTTTCAAGGGCCAAAATGAAAATCTGAGAGCATGGTCAACTAGCCCTTCCAGTCTAGTTTCCTAAACATTTTGAATTTCTGAATTTGGAGTATGGGAAGACCTTCAAAAATCTATTCTCCCAAGGTCACTCTAGAAGTGCAGCGCCTGTCAAAAAATGGTCCAAAATGCTAGATTTTTGCCACGTTTTTGCATTTTTCTCCAAAACTAAGCCACCTCTGCAAAATCTGGGCAAATGGGTTTTTAGAGGATGTTAAGACCTTTCCAAAAATTTATACATTTCCTCAAATGGAGGCCTGAGGAAAAAGAGGAGTGCCAAGGCGTTGCGCTTCTGGAGCAGCTAAATTTCTGAACTTAGACCAAAATTTGCCAAAAAACTCAAAATGCTCAGAATTTGCTCAAAATTGGAGGGAAGGTGTAAAAATGAGTTTTTTTATAGGTTCATGGATGCATTAGCAAGCATCTCCAAGTTTCCCTCGTCCTTTTGATATTTTTTGGCCTCCTTGAGCTTGTTTTCAAGTTGTTTTACTTTGACATTGGAGATCATGTTTTGAGCTTGATAATAATGTGCCATGTTTCTGAGCATTTGATTGTCTCTGTTTGCCTTCTCCAGGAGCTTTTCCAAGTGTTCATTCACCCTATTAAGCCAATATTCTTTATCTTGACGTACCTCTAGGGCAATCTTTTCTTCTAGGTCAAGGTCTTCATTAAGCAATATTTGTTTTTGTTCCTCTTGCAAAGCTTCCTTGAGGCCTCTTGTTCTTGGTCTTTTCATTTTTCCTTTCACCTCTGATGCTTCAGGCTTTCTTGATGTCATTATCTCTTTACCTTTGCTGACTTGCTGCATTAACTTAGCTTTTTCCTTTTCTAGGATCAACTCTTTTGCTTTGAGTTGACTCTTTTCCTATTCGAGGAATGATATAACATACTTTGCCCTTTCCAAATTTATCGCCAACTCCTTGATTTGGTAGTCTTTGTACCTGATAGTCTATCTCATGCTTGTGGTTGATCTTTAGCCTCTAGATCAATTAGCTCAAACTCATGCTCCATTGTATCCTTATCCTCTGCTATCGATTCCTGCTTTATCGATGAAGAAGGCTTGCCCCCTTTCTCTTTGTGAGAAGAAAACATAAGCCTCTACCCTTTCTTATACACTTTGGTCACCTCCGGAATAGGTAGCTGTCGTCTATGTTGTTTTTCTAGATGACCCCATCTCTGTTTGTTTTTTGGTGCACTTGGGGACTGAGATGCTACATTTTCCTCATGCCATTTTAAAGCTGCTTCTAAAAAGGCTTCCTAAGCCACACCTCTCTCTGCCAGCTGGTGAAGGACAATGGTTTTGATAAGACTGTGATGGAACAAGCTTGGGGAGTGATCTTTGTCCTTTAATTGTATCTTTTCAGACATTTTTGAAATGCTCTTGAATAGGTAATTACACATGTTGAGTGGCTTTTGAGATGTGAAGTGCATCAAGAGGTGAATATGATAGGCATACAACCTTGAGAATCTACCTTCACAGGTAAAGAACCTCTTGATAGTTTTCATTAAAGGGGAATATTTCTCTAGCAAATATCTGAAAGGCATGAGGTGAATATGTGTATCTCTGTATGGTGTCTTTAAGAAGGGCTTGTAGTTTTCAAGATCTAGACTCATTCCCTTAAACCAATATTCGCCATTGTCTGGTAAACCAGTTGCTAGTGAGATGGAGGCCACTGAGAAACTAAACTCAATACCAGCAATGACAACAGTATCTCCTTTCAGTTGCGTTGCTACCCAATCTGTCAGTTGCTCATAAAACCCTGCCTCACTTACCCTTTTGCAAAATTCCAAGCAGTGAACATCCTCAAAGCACTGTTTGATGAAAGGATAGGATTTGATTTTGTTGCAGTCTGATGGTTCATATCTGAGAGTTATCCCTCCTTTTTGTTGTCTCTTTCTTTCTGGCAAAGATTCAACCTCCATGATGACACAAAGTCCTAGTAGCAGGAAGTGAAAATAAATGTGAGGTGTGAATGGAAATGAAGTAATATGTGAGAGATTTCTGACAGAATGATGGGAGGGGTTTTATGAAAGATGAGATGGCTTTGAAAACTATTGGAAATGAGTGAAGAAAATAGTGAAAAAGATGTTGTTGCTTGCAAGTGAGACCAAGAAGGTTTATGATGAAATTTGCCCAAAAGAACTCTAGGAATGAGCTAGGGTTTTGCTTTTTTCAGTGTTTAAACTTTGTTTGGAGGTGGATGAACTACTCAAAATGACTCATCGGTCATGTGTGTAGGCGTAGGGTATCAATTTACATGTTTTGGAGATCAAAAATTATGATACCATTTTTACCCTAGCATTTCCCATGAAAAATTTGCTATAAACCCTAGCTTGAAAAATTATTGACATGAAATGAAATTGGGAAAGCAAAAGATAGAGGGTGATGGTGTACTTGCTTGTTCCTTAGCTTAGAAGATAATTAGACCAAGCTTGCAAGCGAAAATTTGGAGTTTGGGAGAATTTTGGTGAGTTTCGAGGCACTCTGTCTTGCGCGCAGCGCATTGTTCCTACTCATAGCGCCAAAGCACATGGCAGTTCACAGAAGCACAATGCTTGCCTCCTAAGCGCAACGTAGTGTTCCTACGCGTAGTACCTCCATTTTTTTCTATTTTATCCTAGGGAAACAAGTTTTTTTGCTTTTTTGGGCGAGTGAGCTCGATGGTAAGGAGTGAATAGGGTATGAATGAAAGATTTATGAGGCTTTTTGAGTTTATATAGGGAAAAATTCCTCACTTTTTCAAAAAGGAAAAGAAACCTACCCTCCTTTGTGAACTGATTTCACTTTATGAAGACAGATTTGACCTTTACCATTGCAAATGTGCTTTTTCTTTCCTGAGTGTTGGAGCTTCCTTCTTCTGGAACATTTGATATCATGAGAATATGAAGAGTGTGTGAATAATCATGATCAATTCTTCAACATTTGCTTTGACTTATTGCTAGTGTTTTTATGGAAATGATGGACCTTGGAGACCCTTGTGACTTAATGGATGACCTAAGACCTAATGGAATGATGATGATGACTGACCCATTTTCATTCTGAAACCTTCATAAAGTGTAATAAGCGACCAACATGAATGAAATTTCAAACGATGACTTCATCTTTGGACTAACCATATAATGACCAAATTTGTTGTGTAAACCTAGTAACAGATGTTAGATTATCCAAAAATACAATTTTATCATAGGTTATAAAATTAGAATAAAATAATTATTAATTTAAGATATTAAATTAATGATTATTATTCTAGAATGTTTAATTATTTAATGGAAACTTTTAGAATTAGCATATTGTTGTAACTAGATATGACTCTCCAAATGTGTCGTATCTTAGGCTCTATTTTAGGAGATTTGTTAGCTAGTTGGTTTTTATAGCATTTATTGTAAATGGACACTTGTTATTTAATAAGTGATCCATAATTAGAGGTAGTTAGGACATGGAGCTTATAAATAGCTCATTGCAAGAATGTTTGGTGGTTCGGGTGTAAACTCTTGCAAAATCAATTATGTAATTATTTTTTCTGATTAATAAAATTATGTGTCTGAGAACACTTCTGCCATTATTGTGGTATCAGAGCTCCAGTAATGCTGCAGTTGATTTGAGGAGGAGATTCTAGCTCTATCAGATCATGGAAAACTCAACTCCATTGAATTGATCAGCAAATGATTGGTATGGCATTTGTCCAATTTTTTTTCTTTGTTTAAAAGGAACAAAATTTTATTAATGATTGAACAACCCTTTTGGAAGAAATAAGAGTTTTGTACTGCGATTTCTGTCTTGGCGACGGAGGATTTAAAATCTTGCGTGGGTTCTTGGATTTGATGTTTCGATTCGTTTGAATTGTTTTGGTAAATTCATGAGATGTGGTAGGAAACACAAAGATTTATGTTTATAGAAGCGAATCCATGCCCTGCAAAATTGGCATACCCCACTCATTTTTATTTTTATTATTCAACAGTGGCATTTATTTACGGGAACACCATTTGCAACATGTGTTTATTTTTTGTTTTGAGTACATAAGCAGTCTACGTGAAAAGTTTGCAGGCTCCCAAAAATCATTTCCCTTAAATCCAGTCTCATTCCTACCATCAATAGATATACCTCTGGTTTCACCCAACGCGTCATTGCTCTAGTAAAGATTTGACTTTATAATTGGCTGGAGCAGTTCAAGAAAGAAATCTATAACAGCGTTGTGAAAGAACAGAGGAAACAACCCAGAAGTGAAAAGTAGTATTTGCGTGTTTCAACTTGGCCGAAACTTGATCACCAATTCAGATGTCAGACTTGCGAAAACAAATCGCAGTGCCAGAGTTGTAGAGAATTATGAAGAGGGTGAGTGGTATGCTGAGCACCGTCTTCAACATTTCCTCTGATGCAGAGATTTTGGACGGCTTCTTTGAATTTTAATGTGTTGCAGTTCATAGTCTTCAGTGTTATGAACCTGTTGAGGAGCATTGTAACCTGTGGGTACCTGGAAAGCGTCGATGTCTAATCCCTGCTTTCAGCTGACATACAAGCATTTAACAAACCCACCAATACAAACATCAAGAATAACATTTTGTTTGGTGTTGTTCCATCCATTTTGAAGCGCAAACAAAACTCTCCATAGATCTGAAATTCAGTGTGTAGGCTCTGCGAATCGATTTGTTTTGTAGTATTTGTTTTTAAAAGCCAGCTGAAAGCAGCAACAAGCCAGCCTGCCAGCTAGCGTTGCCAGCCTACATGGATTTTTAAAAGCCAGTTGAAACCAGCAACAAGCCAGCCTGTCAGCCAGCGATGCCAGCCAGCGTTGCCAGCCTACATGGATTTTTAAAAGTCGGCTGAAACCAACAACAAGCCAGCCTGTCAGCCAGCGTTGCCAGCCTGCGTGGATTCTTAAAAGCCAGCGTGAGTTAGGATGTGCTTTTTTTAGAAGGCTTGATATATGCTTTCAAAGTAGATTTATTCACTTTTTAAAGTTCACGTAACATTCAATTTTTTTTTTTAATGGGGTTTTTAAAAAAGAAAAGAGAGTAATGATAAGTTGGATAATAAATTTTTTTGTAAAGGGGAAATAAGGTGAATTATAATTTTTTTTAATAGTTTGTAATTTGGAGAGATAAGGGTTTTGTAGTATATAGTTTGTAATTTGTATTTTGGTGAGATACGGTATATAATTTTATGTAATTGGAGTAATAAGGATTTTGTAAATATTTGGAGAAATAAGGTGATTTGTAAATTTTTGGAGTAATAAGGAGATTTTAATTGTAATTTTTTTAAAGGGGATAAGTGTAACTGAAAGTAATTTTACTTTGAGGGGGGGTAACTTTTTTTTTTTACAAAGTTTTGCAGGAGCATCATTGTAAAAGTCAAATTTGAAAGTTGCCCTGTAATTTTTGAGAAATTGACTAGAGCCCAGTGCAAAGCTCAGCCATTTTTCTCCTGATTCAAACGACTATACGAGGGTCAAAGCCAAGCCTCGATAGATCGTGTTTTTTGCATGGTGTGTTGTTTTGACTATCTTGTCATTTCTGTTCTGATTCTTGGTGTGACGCTTCAACGCTACAATGTCTAAGTTGATTAATTTGTTTTCTGATTCCGACAAACTTGAAGGCACAAAATCTTATAAAACATGGCACCGTCTCATCGAAAGCACTCTCATTTACAATGAATTATGGTAGGGAATATGATATGGAGATGTTAAGCCGAATAAACCCATAGATGCAGCTGCACTAGCAAAATGGGAAGTCAAGAATGCTAAATCCTTAGCTCTTATTAAATCTTCTGTGAATGATGAAATGTATGTCCATATAGAAAATGCTACAGATGCATGGTCTTCTTTGAAAAATTTTAAAGACCTCTTTGATACTCAGCCTGAATCAAAGAAATTTGATCTACAATTAAAATTGTTGCAACAAAAATTAACTGAAGGCTGTGATGTTCTTGAATATATCTCAAGACTTAAGAATATTAGGCAGGAAATTATTAATGTTGGTTTTCCCGCAATTGATTATAGATTTATGGTCACAATTGTAATTGCTGGACTTCCTTCTTCCTACACACATTTTTTGGAGACTCTACAAGTAACTGGGAAATTAGAGAAACTAAAGTTTGATGAACTCTGTGAAATGTTGACTCAACATGATAAAACTTTTGGGAAGAAGAAGAAAGTTGGTGAAGATGTTTTTCTCACAAAGGCCAGCACAAGTAAATCATCAGCAGACAGTTCTCGAGGCAGAGGCAGAGGGAATCAGAATCAAGCAGCACATAATGTACAAAGTCGAGGTTGAAGCCAAAGCAGAGGAAACAACTTTAACAGAGGCAATAGTTCAGGAAGGAATAATTTTCAAGGTAGGGGAAACAACCAAGGAAGAGGCAATTTTCAAGGATAAGGAAACAATAATCAAGGTAGAGGAAAATCTCAACATAGAAGTCAAAGCAGAGGCAGAGGACAATCTTCAGGAAGAGGAAGAGACTTAAGTCAAATTATGTGTCGAAGATGTAGCAAAGTTGGCCATTATGCTGAAGATTGTCGAACTTTACTTAATAAAATTCCCAATTTTCAGCAGCATTCAGCGCAATTTGCAAATGATCAAGATGATGATAACTCAGAATATGTTTTTACTTCCTCGCCAGCATCACAACTTTCATCCCATCTTAGAAGTGACTATGAAGATGCCTGGATCTTGGATTCTGGGGCCACTCAGCACATGACTTGTCGACGTGATTTTTTCTGGAATTTTCAAGATTTCCAATTTAATTCCATTTTTCTTGCTGATGATACAAAACATACTCCTTATGGAAAAGGAGCAGTAAAAGTTTTTCTCCCTGGCATTGGAGAAAAAATGATTTCCAATGTATGGTATGTACCAAGTTTTAAGAAAATTTTTCTCTCTTTAGTCATGATTCAACAAGCAGGACATCAGGTGATTATGGAAGATGGTTTAGTCAAGATTAATTCAGTCAAACAGAGCTTGAAAACAGTCATGACAGGTTATGAAGATCGAAAATTGTTACGGATGAAAGGGACAGTTATTCCAAGGCATTCTGATTTTGCAAGGGCAGTAAGTACAGGTATTTCACCTGTAAGACTATGGCATGTAAGATATGGACATTTAAATTTTGAGAGTCTTTCTCAATTGCAGAAACAAGGAATGGTTAAAGGACTTCCCACATTCAAAAGGGAAAATGCAAAATGTGAAGCTTGCATTTATGGAAAACAAAGTCGAGAAAGTTTTCCAACAAGTTCATGGTGTGCAACGAGGCAGCTACAGCTAGTTCACAGTGATGTTTGTGGGCCACTACAAACTTCATTTGGAGGTTGCAAATATTTCTTACTATTCATTGATGATTTCAACAGAATGACTTGGGCTTACTTCTTGAAGAACAAGTTAGAAGCATTTGATAAGTTTAAAATGTTTCACCAACTTGTTGAAAATGAAGTCAAAGAAAAGATATGTACACTCAGGATGGATAATGGGGGAATTCACTTCAAATGAATTCAAAACTTATTGAAATGAAAATGGCATAAGACGACATCTTACTAATGTGTACACTTCACAACAAAATGGAGTAGTTGAACGAATGAATTGCACCTTGTTAGGAATGGCGAGATCCATGTTAACTTTCAAGAGGTTAAGTCCAACATATTGGGCAGAAGCAATACATACATCTGTCTACTTAAGAAACAGATCTCCAACTACTTCTTTAGAAGGAATCACACCTTATGAAGCTTGGTTTGGTTTCAAACCTCGAGTTAAACATCTTAGAGCTTTTGGATCAATATGTTATGCCTTAGTTCCAAAAGAAAAACAAACTAAGCTTGACTCAAGAAGTTTAAAATGCATAATGATTGGCTATTTTGATGAGAAGAAAGGGTATCGTCTTTTGACCAATGGAAAATTCATTGTGAGCAGGGATGTCATTTTTGATGAAATAGAGAGTACGAGTGCTGAAGAAATTGAAAATATTCTTCACAAGTTAGAAACTAAAGGAAGTAAAAGAAATGGAAAAATGAAAAGTCAACCAACTTCACCAAATTGGTATGAACTTGATTTTCCTTCCTCTAAAGATGAGTCATCCAGTCCATCTACATCAACAACATCAACTGGGTCTTCTAGAAGTTCATCCACATCTCCAAGTAGCAATAGTTCTTCTGATAGTGATTCTCCACATTCTTCACCTGAATGACGAACATCAGTTTATATCAATCCTCTTTACAATGATGGAGACTTTACAGAAGCGCAAACAAGTGAGCACCAACTACCGAAATGGGAAGTTCAACTTTTGAAAGATGTAAAGCTTGATGAGAAGAATAAAACAGGCACCAGAAGGGCCCATAGAAGTGAAGGAAATTTTGCCTTGATAGCAAATGATTTTACTGAACCTTCCACATACAAAGAAGTAGTAAAACATAAAGAATGGCAACAGGCTATGGTTGACGAATATCAGGCAGTAATTGATAACAACACTTGGAAACGTGTTGATTGTCCAGCAAATGTTAGACCCATAGGATGCAAATGGGTTTACAGAATTAAGTATAATCAGAAGGGAGAACTTGAAAAGTATAAAGCACGACTTGGCGCAAAATTTGATGGTGAAATCCTGAAAAAACATGGTAAAAACATTTTTGATCTAGGTGACAAGCTAACAACACTGACACTAACATTGGCTCCAACTGGGGATGGCAGCTCCTTGGAGGTGTCAAGAACACCGTAGATCAAGTAGCCTTATTCATTGGGCAATGGAGTCAACATGCATAAAAATTGATTTTGTGACTTGAGACTAACTGACCTTTTGACATGAAAAAAGAATAGAACAAAAAAAAAATTGAAAACAATACTGACTCAAAGAGCCTTAGGGCCTTCACTTCGGGCTTCAAACTCTAATGACAACTATCTAAAATGATAGAAGTAAAATACACAACGGTATGTACAATGATGATGACCTTTCAGGATTTTAGACATAGTGGTGCTTGAGAAGCCTACTATTGGTCACCCCTCCTGAATAATATTTTCCATCCATTTCTTCCAACAAGAAAGCATTCTTTCCTCTAAAAGCATACATTTTGTATGGTCCCTTCCATAAGTTCTCAAACATACCATGTTTTCCCTTGCCTTCATTTCTAGCATCCCACCGAAGGACTACATCTCCGAAATTGAAATTGTCTTCCTTGGTTTTGCGGTCATAAATCTTTTTGATATTTTCTTGGAGTTTGGATGTGTTCTGAAAAACTTCTTCTCTTGTCTGTTGTAAGTGAATCATCTATTTTATTCTCCTTTGTATGTCATTAGTTTCACTATCCAATTCCTGTAGGATTTTCATTAGTGGGATAGCAAGAGATGAAGGAAATACTGTGTCAACTCCATGTACTAGCTAGAAAGGAGACATACCTATTGACATTTTGGTGTTGATCCTGTCCACCCACAAGGCATTGATGAGTTTTTTATGCCAATTCTTTTTGTTCACCTCCAAGACCTTTTTGATGATGTTGACCAAAGATTTGTTAAAAGATTCGGCCAGGCCATTCCCTTGTGGATGATGAGCAGTAGAATGTCCTAGCACAATATGATATTTGGCATAGAAGTCCACCATTCTTTTTTATGTAAAAGCAACAACATTGTCTATTATTATTTTCTATGGGCAGCCAAATCTAGACAAAATATTAGACTCCAGAAATTGAATGATGACAGAATTAGTAGCTTGCATGGTTGGGATAGCTTCAATCCACTTTGTAAAGTAGTCGGTGGCTGTTAATATCCATTTGTGTTGTAGTGAATATGAAGGATGGAATTCACCAATGTAATCAAGACCCCACTACTGGAAAGGAGCTGAAATCAAAATTGGTTGTAGTGGTGATGGTAGAAGTTTCCTTTTTTCTTGAAAAATTTGACATTCATGGTAGCTCATGATTGTTTTGTATGCATAAGAAAAGAGGGTGGGCCAATAGAAACCAGCTCTTAAGTTCTTGTTTGCTATGTTTTTCCAAAAATGATGACCGCCACAATCCCCTTTATGAAAATCCTTCATTATATCTTTAGCTTCATTTTCTATCAAACAATTCAACAACACACCTCCAGGATCTTTCCAAAATAAAACACCATCCATAATACAATATTTTGAAGCTTTGAGTTTCAGTGATCTAACTTTACCTTTGGGGAATTTCAGAGGAGGATTCAAGTGCTACAAGACATGGACAATGTTGGAGTACCAAGGTGAGGACATGAACATATCGGACACATGCAGGAAAGGGTCCTTTTCTTCTGATTCTTCTGATAGTGCAACAATCAAATTAATATCCACTGCATGTAGATTTGATTCTGCCATAAGTTTGGCTAACACTTGTCCTTTGATGAGCCTTGTAGGTTTTATCTCCAAGTCATATTCCAACATTGCTGCAATCCACTTTCCTCTTTTGCCTTTAGGATCTATTTGCACAAGAATTTCTTTTACCGCTGTAGTAGCGACATAAGCAATGGTATGTGAATGTAGAATATAAACTCGGAAATCTTTGAGGGCTTTTACCAATGCCAATGCCTGTTTCTCAATGATATTATATCTCAATGTTGCATCTCTTATAGTGCAACTGAAAAATGCTATAGGTTGCTCATTTTTTTGATCTTTTTTCTGCATTAGGACTACTGCTAATGTGTGCTCAGAAGCAAAAGAAAAAATGATGAAATCTAAGGTATAATCTGGGCTAATCAAAATAGGAGTAGTAGATAATGAAAATTTTACCACATGAAATGATTTCTTAGCCTCCAAAGACCACTTTACCTCGCTATCCTTTTTAAACGTATTTGTCATTTCTTTCAAGTGTTGAGCTAGATTAGGAATAAATCTCCTCAAAATATTAATTTTCCCATCAAACGACTGAATCTCTTTCTTGTTCCTAAGGAAGTCTAACTGTTGAATAGCCTCCACTTTGGCAGGATCAATGCGGATTCCATCTTTAGAGATGATGTTTCCTAGTAGCTTACCTTCTTCCATGGTGAACAAGCTCTCCTTTGGGTTAAGTGAGATGCTAAATTTCTGCATTTCTGAAAAAAAATCCTTAAGTGATGTAAGTGATCTTCATCAGATTTTGAAAATGCTTTTAGATAATCTAGATAGATAACCAAAAATACATCTTTTTCATTTGAAAATGCTATGTCCATAGCCCGTTGAAAGGTAGCTCCTGCACTCTTCAGCCCAAAAGGCATCTTGGCATACATGAATGTACCCCATGGCGTTGTGAAGGTTGTCTTGAGCTGATCATCTTTGTGTACCAGAATTTGATTGTACCCAGAGTATCCATCAAGTAGTGACATCCTAGAGGATCCGACCACCCTCTGAAGTAGGTGATCCATCTTAGGTAGGGGATAGTTGTCTTTCAGGGACACCTTATTGAGATTACTGAAATCAATACATAGACAAATTTCCTCGGTCTTCTTCCTCATAGGTACTAGATTAGACATCCATTCAGAAAACTGAATGGGAACTATTATTCCAGACTTATAAAGTCTATTTACCTCTTTTCCAATTGATGGCAACAACTTGGGATTGATTCTTCTCAATTTTTGTCGAAATGGCTTCTGATCGGGCTTTATAGAAATGATGTGTTGAATGATACTCTTATCATAAACTTTTAGATTTGAGTAATCCCAAGAAAATGCATCAGAAAATTCCTTCATTAAAGACATGTACTTACCCTTTGTTTCAGGAGATAAAGACTTTGATAATTTGACCAATTTAGGATTTTCAACTATGCCAATGTTTACATCTCCTACTCCCTTTTCTATAGGAATCATGGTGGGCTTCTTGGCGATATTATACTTGTCAAATAACTCTTCCGAAGGCACCAAGTCTCTTGGAATGTTGTTTTACTTGAGCTATAATACTTCAGTTTTAGCTGAATGAATGTGAGAATCATTAAAATTTTATGCATCATCAATGTGAGAATTCTGAAATTCTCCTTCCAACTGTAGAAAATTGTTTATCTATTTATCATCACCAAACACTTTTCAAAACCTCATGTTATCTGGGATAGTTGGGTGATGCTTAACATGGATGGAGTACTTATGATTAGGATGAATGGGGATCTTCACCATACTGGCTGCAGTGGCTAGTGAATCAGCTATGACATTCTGAGTTCTAGGAATGAGAGATAATGTATATTCTGAAAACAAAATTGAGAATATCAAGTACAACATTGCGATAAGCTCTCATTTTTGGGTGTTTGGCCTGGTATTCCCCTTTGACTTGCTTGATCACTAATTCGTAGTCGCCATAAACATAAATCTTTCTTTTTCCCAACTTTTTCAGAATTTTGAGGCTAGCAATTAATGCCTCATACTCCACCTCATTATTTGAACATTCAAAAGCCAACTTGAAAGAGCTCATTCTCACATTTTGAGGGATTTTATTTGACTGATGTAATGGACCATGTATCCAAACACCAATTCCTACTCCTTCTCTTCCTGATGCACTATCAAACTCCATGGTCCAAAGACCATTTTCATCATCTGGAAAAAGAATTTCTGAAGACTGAATTTCTTGATTTTTAGGATTTTGAATGGCTAGCTTAGAACTTTCTATTTTTTGCACTGTTAGATTCCTATACCAATAGGTTTCATTTTTCATTATTGATGGTGGAAGTACTAAATATGTTCATCCCTGCATGCTGCAGAGGTTCCATATTTTTTATACAGACAAAGAAAATTAAAAGATGAAAAGAGGGTATGCCTTAAAAGAATAATCAAAAGGCAAGAAAATCAATTAGTCAGAAAAAATAATGAAAATGAACCCCAAACCAAAGACTAGGAAAGTGGCCAGTCAAAATGCCACTGCTATCTTATATAAAAGATTCACCATGTGGAGATATTGCTGCTTATTACATTTGGTGGATGGCCCAACAGTTCAATATGGACCATGCCATGTTTTGAATTGCTATTGTAGAATAGAGAGGGAGTAGCCAGGTAGTGAATTTAAGGAGCCCAACTGCTTAATCTGGGCCCTTGGAAGAGATAAGGGTACATTTATATAGGAGGGAAGTCAAAAGAAAAAGGGACAATCAGGGTTTGCCAGTTCAAGTGCACCCAATGCAAAGGAAGAAAAAATGTTAGGTGTATCAAGCTGGGTAGGTAGTTTGAGGTTGCAGAAACAAGGTTATCATTACTTTTTATCTTGTCAAGAAGGACTCGTCTCATTTATGGCATTGGTACCAGGCGGTGACTTGATGGTGCAACAGTGGAAGCATGACTAATTTCCCATTTCATTCCCCCATAAATCATTCACTAACATCCCCTCAAGGACCTTGGGATTTTCCCAAATAGTCCAGTTTCACTCCATTCTTGTTGAAAACCAAGTTGACATCTGAGTTGACTTAGTGAAAAGAAGCCACATTTCTTGTGTAAAAGTAATTTTTCCACAATCCATTCATTTCCCTATGCTCAAAGTTCCATTTCTATAATGTTAGCATACATCTATTTCCTTTTCATTCCATATTAACACCTAACCCTATTATCTAGCTCCCTAAATCATTTTCCCTACCCCTATTCTACAAGAAACTATATAAAAACCCCAAATAACACTAAATATTCCCCCCATGGCAACTATAGCTATATAAATATAATTCAGGAAACATTAGGTCCATTTGGGACCCATTGTTAGCCCCTCCGCGTTCGTTACCCTTGGGATTTATTTCAACCTTTGGTTAAATAAATAACCATTTTAAACCCCCCCCCACACATGAAACTATACCATACCCCGTGCATGCATAACATTTGGATTTTATTAATATCCGATTAATGAATAACCATAGTCCCGCGCCGTAAAAACATTAAACCTAAAACCTAAGGTTTCAACCACCCGAAGCCGCGAATAATTAACATTTATTGGGCGCGCTTTTCCACTAAACTCCGATCGCTTTGCCCTCCCGTCCACCGTAGGATCGGCCCTCCCAGATCCGACGACCCTAATGAATATCGGGCACCCCTTCGTAGCGGTACGATAGTACCCGATGGTCGACGGTATCACCATCATACACCAGGATAGTTGTCAGCCTCCTATTGCATCGGGCCGCCCCTGACACATACCACTCCCGTACCAAAAGTGGTTCGACGCAAACCGCTTACCGCCCTCCCCGCTTGCCTATGTCACTACATGACGATGCCGCCACATCACCTGCCACTGTACTGTACCTGCGCCATGTCACCCACTGACGTCATCACTCTGCCACCATGTCATGAAGACGTCATCATCTACGTCAGCTGCCATGTCATCTTCCGTACCCACTACACGACAAAAAATACGTCATGATGACGTCATCCTGGGAAAGCGCCAAAAGCACCACAATTTTGAAAAATTGGTTAAAAGTCATGAAAACGACTATTTTGGTTTATTTCTAATTATGGCTGTGTAAACGACGTGCATGCGCCTTTACAAACAAATCACATTCCGCAGCTTATACCGCTAGTCAACCTACAATTCGGCTCCATAGCAGCACTCCATAGCTTGACTTGTACTTGTCAAGTGCCCTCAGTGCCCTGTAAAGAGGTATTTATCCACATTTTACCCGAAAGCCCTATTTCTTCTCTTCTCTGTTCAAAGTTGCCGAAGGTACCTGCATTTTATCTCCATTAACACTCCTACCAATCTTTCCCTTTCCGGCATTTCTCATTTGAGTTGGTAATTTACAGCAAACTTGCAAATTTCAACTAATCTCCTCTGCAAACAAGCTATTCCTATACTCTGTTCGTCCATATTCGCTCACAAACTCCACAAATCGCTCAAACTTTGATCTAAATTAGCCGAGCGCCCTCTTCTGATTAATTGCAACCTATTTTCCTAAAGGGGAACCCTCAGTTTCCCTTTCCCTTTGCACACTTGTGCCCCTTTGGGCGAAATTCAACTCCACTTCTCTCGGTGCTCAGTCCACAGAGCCTGCAATTCAACAATTTTATGTGAAAAACCCAGTCAAAGTGTTGTAAATTTGCTATTCATCATAAACTGTATACATAGAAATTGGTTTGAGAAAGAAATTTAGTTTTCATACTTCTGTCAATATCCTCTGAGCTTAAATTCCACTTCCTATTGTTGTTTGCACCCACATTTCAAATCCATACCAACTGTATAAGATATGGAGACTCCAGTAGCCTTGAATGTTGCTCCTTTAAATGCTCCACACATGGAATTAGAGTGGTTACCATTAGCGGACAGAGACTTTCAGATCAGAGATATGATGGGCCTTACTTCTCACCTCAAAGCTGTGGGCCAATTCAAACACAATCACAGAAATAACACTGATGTTCTATGGATTTGGCAATCCAACATGCCCCTCTATTACCTTCCAGAAGTCAATGTGCTACCTGATTTTATTCACCTATGCCATGCACACTATGAACCCACTCTGAGGGCAATTCTCAGTCCAGATGGGTCTGTGCTGTTCTATATCACTCCTCAGGCAATAAATGAAATGCTGAACTTTGAACCTCCTCAGCCTCTGGTTCCCCTCACAATGAAACTCTTGCTGGATCAGGGTGCAAGGCTCTCCAAAGCAGAAATATCAAGAGTTAGTGAGCTGTTTATGGAGCCACAGTGCCAATATGATCATCCTCCTCCCTATCATCAAGCCTCATTTAATGAAACAGGCAAGCTCATGGTGGACATGATTTCATACATTTTAGGATGCAAAACAAGAGAATTTGTGGATGAGACTGTATTCTTTCTCCTAACCATATTCACCCCAGGGTAGTCCCCTGCTGTCATGTATGACTATGCCACATTTATAGCAAACAAGATACATGAACAATTCATGATGATGGAGAGAGAAAGAGTGTTTAAATGCACTTCTTATATATACCACTTGCTGCTCTACTATCACCCAGATAGTTTCAAGGTTCCTCTTAGGAGATTAGACCCAAAGGGAGAGAGGAGATCTGTTGTTTATTGGACCTCAGTTTTCCATGAAGTCCACCATTCTCCATACACATATTGTGAGTTTATTGACCTATTCATTTACCCAGCTACTTTCCTATTAATGGTGACTCCTCCTACCAGACTTACTGCTGAAATGCAAAGGATCTTGCATCTTTCTAAAGGCTACAGCATTGGTGATTGGTAAGTCTACCAAAACCACACAGTAATCAGAATTTATGGGTGTGAGTTGTCTCCCTATAAGCTACCAAGATATGTCCCTATGAGACTTTTTGCCTTGGAATATTTCAGGCAATTCAATAATATAGACTTGATCCATTTCCATGGGAAAAGCAAGAAGGCACAGCTTAAAATCAGACACCAGTTGGGTCCCTTTGTTTTCAAAAAAAGGGAAGAGGCATGGAAAGATGCAGACAACATGCTAGGACAGGAACTCATGCTGAAACAAAGCTTCTACTAGGCACCATATGACCCTGAACACTTCATAAGCCTTAGAAGAATCAAACACAGGCTTTCAGGATATGTGCACCAGCCACTCCCCTGCATTGAACAATATGCCAATCAACCAGAATGGGTAGAGGGCACCTTAGATGATGAAGAGCTCACTGAAGAAGAAAAATTAGAGAAAGACATGAAAGAAATTGAGAAAAGGATTGACCTGGAATATGTTACACAGGTCACCTTCACACAACCTCAACCGGTGGGAGCAAGCACATCAACTGCTACTTCAAGGAAGCCAGCTAAGGAGGCCATATCATTAGCTGAAAAGGGCAAAGAAATTGAGCATTCTGAACAGAAAATCACAATGGAGGAGCAACCATCCTCAAATCTAAAAAAGGGTCAAGAACAAATCCCTTTAACACAAACAAAATCACTTGAAATCCCTGTGCTGCAAACTCCTCACACTGAGGAAAGAGGTAAAAAGAGGGATAGAATAGATGGGACACCCACAGGGACATCCACGGACCAGAAAGGAGAAAAAAGGTAGAGGCTAAACCCCTATGCCGAAGAGGAAATCACTAAAGAGACCATAGGAAACATCAGGGGTGAGGGGACTTCTAAGCAGCAGATCCCTCCCATTTTGGAAACATCGGCCAGCTCCTTTCAGCAGGAGCAAGAGAAACAACCAGGTGGGGAGGTTTCATCCTCCAAACAGCAGGCCCAAAGGGGCTCGGATATAAAGAAGGCATTCACAGAGATTAAAGCTAGAAACGAGCCTATAAGGTTTCATCTTTACAACCAGTTAATGAGAATGGCTCCGACAAATCAGCAAAGGCTAATGGCAGCCTATGATATGGAAGCAGGGAAGATGACACTCAGTCACTTCAAACCTACTACACAGCAGCCACAGTCAGCTGCAGATTACATTAGAACCAATCTGGAGGTACTAGAAAACGATATTCATCCTTTAGACCAGATTGAATTACATAAGCAGACGGGAGAAATGGTGTATTCTACATTGGTAGACAAGGCTCTTTTGGCCCACAGATTGCAGAAATCTCTATACAATACTTCTGCCCAGTTAGAGCTCGAAAAGGCCTCATCATTGGCCAAGGACAATAGGATAAATCTTTGGAGGAGATCATCATAGAGTTGGGACATGATCCCAAAGATCCCAAAGGCACACATGCCTTGATTAGAAAAAAGGAGGAAGACATAGCAGCATTGAGAAAAGAAATGAAGCTGCCAGTCACCATACATCCTCAAACTGCAGAAGTAGCACAACAACAAGAAGTAGAGGATGTGGTAAGTCTACTTATGAGGATGAATGAAAGGATAATGGAAATAGAGAAAGCATTGGAGGAAGCTCAACGAGGGAAACAGCCAGAGTTGGCCCCTCAACCATCCCAAACTGTTCCAATAGTAACAGCTCCAATAATTACAGCTCCTTAAACAATAGTTACTACAGCAGCACCTCCCCCAGGTTCAACTTCAACAACAGGTGCATCAACTTCAGCAGATCCAATAGTAGCAGCAGTGCAAGAGGCCAGCTTAAGCATGGAGGCAATGATGAAAGAGATTAAAGCTCTTGAATTGCAAATGGCAGAGATGAAGGAAACAAAAGAAAAGCTATCCAAGATTGAGGCTAGTTATGATAAGTCAAAAATGACAGTGGCCGAGAAAACCAGGGAAGTAAAGGCCCTAGAAAATAAGATAAAGGTCTTGGAGAAAGATCTCACTCTCCATAGAACCTTGACTGAGATAAAAACAATTTTGTGGAATAAAATTGGTCAATCTCTTGCTGAACAATGGATAGGAATACAAACCATTTTTGACCAAATAGAATTGATGGCTATAGCTCAGCATGAAACTCATAAATCCAGAACATTACTAGTAGATAAGCCTGAGCAAGCCACTCGATTGATTCACTTTTTGAATACTCGTAATGGTTCCTAGCTCATAGCACTGAACATCCAAAACAGGACAGAAACTGTTGTGAGAATTAAAAAGGTGTTGACCATGAGGAATTTTGTTCAAACCATAGAAAGAAAGTGCCAAGAGATGCAAATAGACGTAAATGATTTTAGACAGAGGCTTGCAAATTTGCAAGCCAAAGGTTTACCCAGCCTGGTTACTAGTGCTAGAAGGCTACTAAAATAGGAACAGTATGCAAATAGGCTAAGTACCTTCATACATAATCAAATCACAGCATCATCCAGCAGTATAGAAGAAGCAGTCCCTCCCACAGGGCAGAGTTTATATGACAAACTAGAGGATTTGTTTTACATAGAGCATGAGGTAGGTCACCTTTTTCCAGTTTGGACGACCTATTACACCTACACTGAAGCTGATGAAACATTATACAAATTGAGAAAACATCAATTGCTAACTGAGGATTGGTGGCAAAGTATGCTTCAGATTTTAAAGTAGTTTTGATTCTCTTCTCATTTATGGTCCACATGAGCAAGTTACATTATATGGCTCAGCTACCAGAAAAATTCAAATTAACAGTGCATGACATTCGCGCTAATATTCAAAAGCGCAGAACAGGTGGCATAGGACAGCACTACAGGACAACACGATGGCACAACATATCAAGGAAGCGTTCACCCACCGACTTCCAGAGTCAAAGGGTCAACAGCACATAGGACAACTGCCACAACGAGTAAAGAGCTTTTAATTCCTCAGTTATTGCTGCGTGATTTTTCCACAAATCATTATTAATTATGTCAGAAGTAGATGGATACATTGATATTCAGATATTTCCCTATGGGATATTTTGTAAAACTCCTATATATACTTGTAAAAGAGATGTATTGAGGGTTGATGATTTCTTCTTTCTGAACTGCATTGTAACATATCAGACTGTGTTAATACAAATCGCCATTGAAGTTCACTGTGTCTGGATGATCTGAAGGTGGATTGGATGTTCTGGGACTTGCTACAGAATTCCTGTGTCATGCTAAGGAACAATAAGTTATACTAAACCATGTTTTATGTTCTCTATATTTGTTAATTCCATGTATGTTTCATGATCTTGATAACAGAGAAGAAGAATAGCATAGGATTTGCGTGAATGCACCCCATGTTCAGTCTCTGCTGTTAATTATGTTTTCATCAGGATTAGTGATGAATATGAATTCTTAACTGCTCATATTTGCACTAGTTCTTTCATTTTGAATACTGTTTAGGAATTCTTAATTGCTCCTGCACAATATTCATACACTTTCCCTCTGCTAGTATAATGAAAGATTCTTGATTTCCTTTCATTCCCTGACTTCATTCCATCATTTCTAGATTTGAAAATTGTTTCTAGCCTACCTATCCTGCTCTGTAGCACTACCTTTTCACCAAGAAACTCTTTCAACGATTACATGTCTAGTGACTCCATTTCCCAATGGAAAAAACAATTATACACTTACATCCCAGTTCTTTCTGAGATCACCATCCAACAAACTTAAAACCAAACCCCATTCATCATAACTAGCCTAAAATACTTCAAAACAAAGCTAAATCACAAAGAGAGAGCCCTCTCTGGTTACAGGGAGGCTAGGACCTACAGCTAAAAGATTGGTTAGTGGTTACCTCGGCCCTATTCCCTATAGGAAGCAGGGAACAACCTGAGTGATAACATCATTGGCGACTCCACTGGGGAATCTAAATCAGTTTCCTTGTTTCAACATAGTCAAAGGAGATTTGAAGCTTCCTATGTTTCAAAAGAATCTCCTATAAAGTATTTCCTAAAGCTGTGATTTAAAACATTCTCAGAAAAACACCAAAAACAAATCTAGAAGCTGGCTGCAAAGAAGAAAACTCGTTACACAAGGTCAAACCCTGACCCAGATCCTCCAACTGTTTTTGAAAATCCCAATTTAATTCCTAAGATCCTTAGGAAACAAGAGCAACAAGAAGACTTTGCTGATTCAAGTCCTGAAACAGTTTAGCAATGCTATATCCCAACCCCTACTAAAGCTTCATATCATCCTCATACTGCCCCTATTTCTCCTAGTTCTTCATCCACTTCTCAAAGCACATTCTCCACTCCTCCATCTATTACACATATATCTGCCATTGTCCCTTTTGTTCCAGCTGTCCCATTTCTTCCCGTTGTCCCATTTATCCCTGTAACTATGGAAAATCGTTATGCTCCTTTACAACTACCTACCAATCCAGGGGCTATGCATCAAGATTATCAAAGTAAGATCACTTATTTTGATGGTGCTGGTTCCTATACAACCCAAATGCACACCAAGAAGATGCAGGACTATTTTGAAAACTATGAAATTGATGATGATGGGGTAAGGATGAAGATATTTGTTCAAAGTCTAACTGGTGATGTAAGGACCTAGTTTAGGTCTCTTACTGCAAATTCTATAGCTGATCCCGAGGCCCTATATCAAGTCTTCTTAAATAGATGGGAAAAGAAGAAAGGCCCTCTACATATTTTAACTGAATATGACAATTTAAAAAGGGGTCCACAAGAGACTGTCCAAGATTATTGTGCTAGATTTAACAATGCATACAATGCTATCCCTCAGAACCTTAGACCCCCACCTGACTTAGCCTTGATCAAATTCCTTGATCGATTTGACTCAGACATGGCATATCAGCTAAGGGAGAGAGCCCCTCCAAGCCTAGCAGACATGCAGAATGTAGCTGTTAGTGTAGAGGCAAACCTGATTGCTAAACGAAACCGAGCTAGAACTGAAAGAAGAACAACGTTCAAAGAAGAACCTTCAGCATTTGAGCAAAAACCTAATGCAATCATCAAAGGAATGGACATATTGGGAGATAGGGTAGAGACCATTGAAAGGAAATCATCCTGGGAAGGGCAACCAAGTAACTCAACAAGAACTCCAAACTTTAGAAAAAGCCAAAACCATACTACTGGAAGGACTGGACCATATCAGAATATCAGACCTCCATTTCAAGAGAATTATGTAGAGGCCTCAACCTCAAGTGAACCGACAGAGGATCCTCACATTAACCTAATGGGCCTAGATAGTGAACAACAAGTTTTTCTAACCCAAGATGACCAAGAGGCCCATGAGTTCAATCAATTTCAAACCAAATCTGGAGAGTCATTTTATTTTAGAGAAGGCTATGATGCAACCGTCTATGAGGTTCATAAACAGTGCAAATTGAGAAGCAGAACCATAGATATGCCTCAGCCTACCAATCTGAAAGAAAGATACTAAACAGCTGAAGCAAACAAAGGATAAAGTTGCCTCAATAGGATCCTCTGATAAAACCCAACAAAAGGAAGTCACTGTGGAGGATATATCAGACTTACAGCCTTCAAGAAACAATTCATTCACACCCCATTCTTCAACAGAAGATTTGAATAAACCTCCAGAAAATAATGACAAATCAGATGTACCTGATAACAGTACCCATAACCAAGAGAAAGTCAAAGAATTCTCAGCTGAAAAAGACAAGCTTGCTGCCCTAAATGTAAAGAATCAGATAGAAAAACCTTTTAACTTAGAAACAAAAATTGGCAAGCTGAAAATTGCCATTCCCCTCTTTGAATTGGCCAAACATGAAGTTTATAGACAGCAAATCAATAGGTCACTGCAAATATCAGAGAATAGGGATGCAGTCAATGTTTTGGATGATCAACCAGAACTAATTTTTGGTCCAGAAGTCAATGGTAAATCAGTAGATGGAGGGGTTCCCCCATTCTATGTGAGCTTGAATATTCATGATAAAGTGTTACATAATGCAATGTTTGACTCAGGCGCTTCCCATAATCTAATGCCTAAGTCTGTGATGGAAAAGCTAGATCTAGACATCACCAAACCTTATAAGGACTTGTTTTCATTTGATTCCAGTCAGGTCAGGTGCCTAGGCCTAATCAAAGATCTTTGTTTTTCTTTAGTCCAATATCCAGCTAAGACAATCTTGATGGATGTGGTGGTAGCTGACATTCCACCTAAGTATGGTATGCTTTTGTCTAGATCTTGGGGTGCTAAACTCCAAGGATCTTTGCAGCTAGATATGTCCTATGCCACAATTTCAGTCTTTGGCCAGCCAAAGAGATTATACCGAGAAACATTGATGAAATATGTGGTTAGTAGTCAAGAAAAGCCCCAAAACTTCCCCATCTATTCTATTCACTCTGACATGGATTCGTTCATCTTATACAATGCTAACATGTGTCCCAAAACTGATGTCAAACTCCTGAAAATAACACAAACAAAAAGCATGAATGAACAATCTAGTGCCCTAGATCAAAAAGGTTATGGTGTGATTGATACTACAAAGCAAAATGACATATCACATGAGTTACAAAAGCCAAACTTGCCTACTGAACAAGCTTGCAAAATTATCAAGGCTATCCATAATCATGAAATCTTATGGTACTTAGATTTTGATGGGTCAGTAAACAAATTAGGAGCAGGGGTAGGTGTTTGGATACACAACATGCAGAATGACCATGCTCAAGGTCATGCATATAGGATAAATTTTAGATGTACAAACAACATGGCTGAATATGAAGCCCTCCTATTGGGTCTCAAACAAATTAGAAGTCTAGGGGCAAATAAGATTTCAATTCTAGGGGACTCAGATTTGATTATACAATAGATAAAGGGAAATTTTGTTACAAACGATATCAGGCTAAGGTCTTACAGGGGGGAAGAAACTGAATTACTTAACAACTTCTTAGAATTTCAGCTCACTAAAATTCCAAGAAGTCATAACCTACACGCCCATATTTTGGCAACTTTTGCTAGCACTTGTAAAATTCCTTTTAAGCCCAATCACCACTTCACTGCTGAGATCAAACATAGGCCTGTTGTCCCAGATAATGTAAAAAATTGGCAAGTATTTGAGAATGACACCCAAATAAATAATTTCTTGACATTAAAAGAGGAATTCTCAAATATAAACATAGACACAAGCACTATTGATGATCAACAACAAGCTGACAAGGTTGAACCAGGTATATCAGTTGAAACAACAAATCTGATTTTGCATCCAACAACCTTTGACTGTGCAAACTTACAAAAGCTAAAACAAACAGATTTTGGTGAAATGATTGAGGAAGAATCTGAAGTAATCGAACTAAAGGATAATTTCCTGCCCACAGGTTTAACTCCTTTAGAAGATATTTTTGATTCAAATGACATTCCTAGAAAGCCAAAGATGCAACCCTTAAATGAAAAAATTGAGGAATGTAACATTGGGACCATAGAAAATCCCAAAATGATAAAAATTTCTAAAACATTACCTCCTTACAAAAAACTGAAATACATTGAATTGTTTAAAGAGTTCCAGGATGTGTTTGCTTGGAGCTATGAGGATCTCAAGTCCTATGATACTTCAGTCATCCAACATACTATACCCTTGAAAGAAAATCAGAAACCTTTTAAACAAAAGCTGAGGAGGATTAATCCAGTGCTCCTTCCCTCGATGGAAAAAGAAGTTAAACGAATGTTTGAAGCCAGAATCATTGCAACTATCAGATTTTCTAAATGGATTTCAAATGTAGTACCCACTAGAAAGAAAACTAGAGAGATAATACTTTGTGTTGACTTGAGAAATTTGAACAAATTCTCCCTCAAAGACCACTACCCCTTACCAAAAATGGATAATATCCTGCAAAGGGTAGTAGGGGCTTCAAGGATTTCCCTGTTAGATGGTTTCTCAGGATTTAATCAGATTTTAGTTCACCCAGATGACCAAGACAAAACAGCCTTTACAACACCCTGGGGAACTTTTAAATATGTCAAAATGCCTTTTGGACTCAAGAATGCAGGAGCCACATTTCAGAGGGCAATGGACATAGCCTTTGCTAAGGAAATCCATGATTTTTTAGTCATATACCTTGATGATCTCATTGTTTTCTCAAAATCAGACCAAGAACATTTAAAACATCTAAGACAAGTGTTTCTAATTTGTAGAAAATATGGCATATCCTTAAACCCAAAGAAATCACTGTTTGGCCTAGAAGAAGGTAAGCTCCTAGGTCATATCATTTCAAGGGATGGGATAAGAATAGACCCGGATAGAATTCAAGCTATCCTCCAAGTCCCTTATCCAAGAAACATCAAAGAATTACAAGCTTTTCTAGGCAAGATAAATTTCCTGAGAAGATTCATTCCCAATCTGGCCGAGCTGATAAGATTACTGAATAATATGCTCAAGAAAGATTCTAAAGTCAAATGGACAATAGAAGCCAAGCAAGCCTTTGAGGAAATCAAGATAGCTTTGAAAAAAACTCCTGTCCTTACAAGTCCTAGGTTTGATAAAGATTTTATGATCTTTTCCTTTGCATCTGAGCATACTATTACTGCTGTCCTATTACAAAAAGATGATTCAAGACATGAGAAAGCCATCGCTTTTTTCAGCAAAGCACTCAGATATTCCCCACTCAAATACCAAATCATGGAGAAACATACATATGCTCTAGTGAAGGCCATAAAAGATTTCAGAGTCTATATCTTGTACTCTCATATAATTGCCTATGTTCCTAATGCAGTGGTTAAAGACATTCTTACTCATGAAGGAATTGAAGGCAAAAGAGGCAAATGGATAGCCAACATTTTAGAATATGACATTGAGATAAAGCCAACAAAACTCATAAAAGGACAAGGGCTAGCTAAACTAATGACTGAAACCAACTTTCAAGCCCTAGATATCAATGAACTGGATAACGAACAGGAGATGGCGACTCCACAGATCAATCAAGCCTTCTTACAATCACCTTGGTATATTGACATATGTTTTGTATTGTTAAACCTGCAAGCTCCTCCAGGGTTATCCAGAACCAAAAAGAGATTCTTGAAAATGAAAGCTTCAAGGTTTTGCATCTTAGATAATGTGTTGTTTTAGAAAAATCGTGAAGGTATTTTTCTCAATTGCCTAACTTTGGATGAAACTGACAAAGTCCCCAAGGAATTTCATGTAGGAGATTGTGGAGGACACTTATATTGGAAGTCAACAGTTGATAAAATCCTAAGGACTGGGTTTTATTGGCCCTCCCTATTTGCTGATGTTAAAAAATTTGTAATGTCTTGCCATAAATGCCAAATCTTTGAAAGCAAGAAAAAGCTGCTACCTCTGCCCCTCGAGCCTATTACAACTGAAAGACCATTTCAACAATGGGGTTTAGACTTCATTGGGGAAATTCACTCTTCATCTTCTGGCCATCATAGATGGATTTTGAAAGCCACAGATTACTTTACCAAGTGGATAGAGGCCATCCCTTGTAGGCAAGCTAATGACTCAATCATCATACAATTCCTACAGACTGATATTCTGTCTAGATTTGGCTGTCCAGAAAAGATCATTACAGACAATGCAGCTGCCTTTAAGTCTAAAAGAATGATCAGTTTTTGTCACAAATACCATATTACCCTAGGTCATTCCACAGCCTATTACCCTCAAGGTAATGGCCTAGTTGAATCCTCCAACAAAAGCCTCATCAACATCGTCAAAAAGATTCTGGAGGAGAATAAAAAGAACTGGCACAAAAAACTTGTTAATGCACTATGGGAAGATAGGTTCACCACCAAAAGATCCATTGGAACAAGCCCATATGAGCTGATTTATGGAATGGAGGCAATATTCCCCTCTTCTCTAGGAATCCCTGTGATCAAGTTACTACAAGAAGTACAAGCAGAGCCCAATGACATTCAGAGAAGGATCAATCAAACTATTCACTTGCAGCAGACAAGAGAAGAAGTTTATCACAGAACTCAGATACTACAAGATAAACTCAAGAAGGTCTTTGATAAAAGAACAAAAGCTAAAGACTTTTTCATAGGAAACAAAGTGTTGAAATGGGACTCCAGGAGGGAAGATAAAAGGAAACATGGAAAATTTGATTTCCTTTGGAAAGGACCATTTGTGATTCAAGCTGTACAAGGCAACAACACCTATTTCCTCAAGAGTTTGGATGGCACAGATACTGAGGAAGGCCCAGTCAATGGGAGAATGCTCAAACATTATTTTGATCCCCTTGGATGAACATAACACAACTACATATTGTACATAAATATTTGTATTTTCAGCCTTTTTATTTACAACAGTTAGATAAGGAAACAAATGCAGCAAATTTTGAAGAAAAGTCAGGGAACTACATCACCTTTTGGTGTATATTTTGAGTCCACCATGAGAAATCAACAAAAGGATTTGGGAAGTAGAGATATGACTGATAAGCACTCAGAGAAACCAGCAAGAGACAAAGCTGTAATTTTGCACAGATCAACTTAAAAGTATTGCATACAAGCTACAAAGATCAGATTAAAGGTTTCCAGGACAAGGAAGTTTCACAATACAACAAGAATTGAAAAATAAGGCAATCTGACCTGATGTTCTTGGCTTTTCATCAGGAAAATCCATCCCCAAGTGGAGCCACTGTTAGATTCCTATACCAATAGGTTTCATTTTTCATGATTGACAGTGGAAGTGCTAAATATGTTCATCCATGCATGTTGCAGAGGTTCCATATTTTGTATACACACAAAGAAAATTAAGAGATGAAAAGAGGGTATGCCTTAAAAGAATAATCAAAAGGCAAGAAAATCAATTGGTCAGAAAAAATAATGAAAATGAACCCCAAACCAAAGACCAGGAAAGTGGCCAGTCAAAATGCCACTGCTATCTTATATAAAAAAATTCACCATGTGGAGATACTTCTGCTTATTACATTTGGTGGATGGCCCAACAGTTCAATCTGGACCATCCCATGTTTTGAATTGCTGTTATAGAATAGAGAATGCATACCTATCCAAGCAGTTCAAGCTTGACAGATGAGTAGCCAGGTAGTGAATTTAAGGAGCCCAACTGCTTAATATGGGCCCTTGGAAGAGATAAGGGTACATTTAGATAGGAGGGCAGTCAAAAGAAAAAGGGACAATCAGGGTTTGCCAGTTCAAGTGCGCCCAATGCGAAGGAAGAAAAAATGTTAGGTGTATCAGGCTGGGTAGGTAGTTTGAGGTTGCAGAAACAAGGTTATCATTACTTTTTATCTTGTCAAGAAGGACTCATCTCATTTATGGCATTGGCACCAGGCAGTGACTTGATGGTGCAACAATGGAAGCATGACTAATTTTCCATTTCATTCCCCCATAAATCATTCACTAACATCCCCTCAAGGACCTTGGGATTTGCCCAAATAGTCCAGTTTCACTCCATTCTTGTTGAAAACCAAGTTGACATCTGAGTTTACTTAGTGAAAATAAGCCACATTTCTTGTGTAAAAGTAATTTTTCCACAATCCATTCATTTCCCTATGCTCAAAGTTCCATTTCTATAATGTTAGCATACATCTATTTCCTTTTCATTCCATATTAACACCTAACCCTATTATCTAGCTCCCTAAATCATTTTCCCTACCCCTATTCTACAAGAAACTATATAAAAACCCAAATAACACTAAATATTCCCCCCATGGCAACTATAGTTATATAAATATAAGTCAGGAAACATTAGGTCCATTTGGGACCCATTGCTAGCCCCTCGACGTTCGTTACCCTTGGGATTTATTTTAACCTTTGGTTAAATAAATAACCATTTTAAACCCCCCCCGCACATGAAACTATACCATACCCCGCGCATGCATAACATTTGGATTTTATTAATATCTGATTAATGAATAACCGTAGCCCCGCACCGTAAAAACATTAAACCTAAAACCTAAGGTTTCAACCACCCGAAGCCGAGAATAATTAACATTTATCGAGCATGCTTTTCCACTAAACCCCGATCTCTTTGCCCTCCCGTCCACCGTAGGATCGGCCCTCCCAGATCCGACGACCCTAATGAATATCGGGCACCCCTTCATAGCGGTACGATAGTACCCGATGGTCGACGGTTTCAACGTCGTACACCAGGACAACTGTCGGCCTCCTATTGCATCGGGCTGCCCCTGACACATACCACTCTCGTACCAAAAGCGGTCTGACGCAAACCACTTACCGCCCTCCCTGCTTGCCTACGTCACTGCATGACGATGCCGCCACGTCGCCTGCCACTGTACTGTACCTGCGCCATGTCACCCACTGACGTCATCACCCTGCCACGATGTCATGATGACGTCATCATCTACATCAGTTGCCACGTCATCTTCTGTACCCACTATGTTGGATACCTATACCAATAGGTTTCATATTTCATGATTGGCAAATACAAGTGCCAAATATGCTCCACTTTGCTGCTACAAAGGTTCCATATTTGCAAGAAAAGACAAGGTGTGTATATGCCTCCATACTACAGAGTTTTGATGGATGACCCAACAGTCTAATCTGGATCATGCCATGTTTTCAATTTATGTTGTAGAATAGAGAAAGAAATCTGTCCAAACTGTTTAAATCTTGGCAGATCAGTAGCTAGGTAGAGAAACTAAGGTTCCCAACTGCTTAATCTGGGGCCTTGGAAGGAATAAGGGTAGTATTAGATAGGAAATTAAAGAAAAAAGCCAATGTAAAAGAAAAAGGCATACAAAGGGTTTGCAAGTCCAAGTGCACCCTCCAAGAAGGAATAAAAAATGTTAGGTGAACTAGTTGGGTAGGTAGATGGGGTTGCAGAAGTGATGTTTCTTTCAAAGACCAAAGTTGCTAGCAATGTCCAAATAAACAATATAGTGGAGCATGACTAACTTCATTTTCCATTTGTATATTACTCATTACTAACACCCCTTCATAAATTGGTTCATAAGACAAACTCAAAGTTTTGTGATGGTGCTTATGGCCTTTAAAAGCCACATTTCTTGTGCAAAACTCTTTTCATTTTCATCTACTCTTGACTCCAAGTTATTTTCAAGAAAACTTGTTTGTACTAGCCCTCATCCATATGTTCCCTCCATATTAACAACTAAATCTACTATTTAGCTCCCTATACTCCATTGTCCCTACTATTATAACACCATGGTGTATAAATCCCACATTGTATAAATATCCCATCCTTGGCACTATAGCCATAATCTTCACTCCCTGGGAATTGAATTAACACCTGGTTAAGCTCAAGAACCCATGTTCAACCTTTTTCTCCATCTCAACCTATTCCCCTACCCAAAGTTCCATTTTTGCCTAAAGAACCCTTGAAGAAAACCTTTTAACCCCCTAAACCATTCAAGGGCGGAAATATTATGAAAATATACCAATCCCACCTTATCCTAAGGTCGGGAGCCAGTTTTTGTCCCTTTTGTATAATTTCATCGAAACCCTTTCTCCTATAGTTTTGCCTTTGTATATATTGTGCATAAAATTCCGCATATTTCACCATTTCCTAATGATGGCGGATCGAATTTGATTTTTGTAAACAAAACTGTGAAAAAACCTTTGAAAAACATTTATCAAATGGAGGGTCCCGCCGGTCGAGCCTGCCAAAAAATATAATTTTTAAAACCCGCCCACTCACTCCTATAGTCCGTGCAGCTAATCCTCCCGATGACCGTCCGATTGTGGCTTATCCAGATCTACGGCTTGCAGCAATTTCGGGAAAACCCGACGTCCGACAGTTAACAAGGACAGGATTTATCGCCCGTGCAGGTTCATCACCCGACAATCGTCAGATCGCGCGCCCGCAGATCAACGGCTCATATCCATTTCGGAAGACCCCCGACGTCCGACAGATACCTTCCG
>APFE030207672.1:170012-191948 GCA_000404065.3 Pinus taeda
AATTATAAAATAAATTCAATTTAAATTATAGAAATTTTAGGGTTAGAAAGAATATTATTATTATTATTTTTTAAAGCATGTTATCCTAGATTGATATCAATATATAGAATTATTAATAGAGTTTTGAAAGGAATAATTGTATTGTAACTACTAATATAATAGAATTATCATAATAATATTCAATTAATTTTATTAATAAAGTCGAAAACCTATAACCTAAGTAAATAAAATAACCTTGAAGAGTGACTAAGAGGCGAGGGTAGGGAACCAACAGCTAAAGATTATCCATAACTAATACAATAATTCAAAAAAAATCATCAAAGACTAAAGGCAAAAGAGATAAGGATACGGGAAACAAGGGGAAGATTAGACCAAGAACCAGCTAAAAAGGAGGGAGGGGAGGAAGGGAAGAAACTGACTAGGAAGAGAGGGTTGGGATCCAACAACTACTAATCTTCCATCCATCCTCTCTATTGAGATTGTTTGGTCTTTTCTCAATCTCAAGGGCTTCCCTAAATTTGCGGTGATGGAACTGCGAAACTTTAGCAATAACACTCGCCTCCTCTATACAAACATGATGTTTGGCCTCAACCCATTTTGTGACATAATGCATGCACACTAGAATATATTTATTTTTCCTTGAAATCAGTGTGACTGGGCCTACAATATCCAATTCCCACTTCTCAAATGGTTTGAACAACAATTGTGTTTGTAATGGCATTTAATTTGCTTGAATTGACCTCCCCCATCCTATGATAACTATCACTTTGCCATACGTACTTCTTCGCATCTTTGACAAAATTGAACCAATAATACCCAGATTGTAGTAAATTATAGGCAGTTTGTTTATCAGAGAAATGATGTTTGTAAGGCTCATTGTGGAAAGTGATGGGCCCCAATATTGCAACAAGAATGTTCCAACTCCCAAGGCTACCAACTTAAATTATCAACCTGGGGTTCATACAAACTTAAGAGGTATCGACACTATAAGTGCAACATAAAATTTGTCCTTATTTTATTGATATGATATAATGGAGTGAATTTCGTGAAATCAACACTTAAAATAATTCAAAAAATTGGAATGTTACTTTATTTTCAAGAAATGGAAATGTTGCTTGCTCAAATGTAAACACTAGTCCTAATTGCAAGAAGGTAATTGTTATGCTATGAAAAGTACTTGTCTTTTTGCAGAATGTAAACCTTGTGCTACTTGAAAAAATGTGAATCATTATTATAATTGTAGAATGTGAAAATTTTCCTTGAAAAGAAACTAACCTTATGCAAGAACAACAATTTGTAGTTGAAATCCTAAGAGCATGAATTCAAAGAAATAGGCCTAATCTACTTTGTAAAAGGTCAAGCCATAAATAGCGTTTATTCTTCCCTAATCATGGATTTAGAGCCTCGGGGTCATTATTAAATCCTAAGAGACACAAAACCAAGTTGTTGGAGCAAATCTGGTCAGTTTTACACATGCTACAAGAATGTTCCAGGAGGTGCTACATGAAGTGCTATAGGAGGCCCTGTTTTGCTACAAGAGGAGCTAACTTTTCGAATGCCCAAGTAAATCAAATGAAATTTGGGTGGGATTTTTTTATTTATTAAGTAGGATTTCTTAGGACTCCATTTCAAGTGGAATTACTCCAAAATACCCCTGTTAACACGTGCTAAAAAATAACCGAAAATTACTACTCTAAAAACCGGAAATCCAAGAACTATTGAGCTCAATAAGCTACCAAATTCCTAACCTAATCAAATGAAAATGCTATGGGGTAATTTTTTTTATTAAATTGATCCTTTAAATGAAAAGATGAAAGTCGAATCAACTCAAATTAATCTAATTAACACATTCTAAAAAATAGCAGAAAATTACTACTATTTTGCTACAAGGGACTTCGAGAAATTCTAGATTTGTGAACTAGTAAACCAATCCAAGTAGCTCAATGATGAATATGAATTTTAAAATCTATTATAAGGATGCATAATTCTTGGTAATATTTAAATAAAATTCAAAATAACTCACTTCAATCATTTAACCAATGTCACCTACAACAAAAGAAACACGAATAGTAAATGCAGAAATAAGAGACGCAAGTGAAGAAGGCATTCAAAGAAAATAAAGAAATTGTACAAGAGGGTTTTGAGGCTCTTGGGATGGCCATGCCCAAGGAAAATTAGATATCTATGAAGGAAACCAAGATTTAGAAGCTAAAAATGGCACCAAACTTCATTATTTGAATCAATCCAACTACATCCTTGCTAGAAATGAAAGTGGAGCTGCTGATGAACAAGTTTTCTCCATACGAAGACTAAAAAATACCTTCCACTAGAAAAAAATTCGGATTGTTACTTATACAAATTGATGGGGAAGCATTCTCCTTGAAAGGAGGAATCTTTCCCCTCCAAAATCACTCAAATAATGGATCTAGTTCCCAACACTAGGAATTTGCATTAAATGGCAGGGAACACATTCCTAGATTTTCTCAATCACTGGAGCTCCAGAATTTTTGCAATAATTTCATAATCTCCTACTCTAATATTGATCCTCTTGTAGCAGGGAGAAAATACCTAGAATATCTCCTCCAAATCTTCACAATTTGCCCAATATTCTCACTATATTCTACAAAAATAAATAATATTAGGTACAAATATTAAATTATCTCTAAACCTTCCTAATGAACATATTAAAGTTAAAAATATTTCATCTAATCCAAAAATTGGAGGTTTAATGTGTCGAAGGATGGCCATATGGGCCTTAATTTATGTCTAATTTGGAGGTCCATAAAACCCCCCACTGAAAGTGTTTCCCGTCCTCTTGAAACTTGGTGACCTAACTATGCCTCATTCATGGCCTTGGTGGCCTCCTTAACATCCCAAGCTACCTTTTAAGGAATTTTGGCACAACTCTCTTGTTCCAACCTCTTCATATTCTTCTCAAGCTTCTTCTTTTATAGATCCATCCTTTTCTCCAAGTTATAATTAGGCTTGTGGTTGTGTCTTGAGAAAGTTCTCACTGTCTATGTCCACAAAGTTTTTCTATGATACAAGTTTTCACAACATATATGATAATTGACATCCTTGATGATTTTGTGGACTCTCTCTAATTGAAACCACCCCCCATGATTGTCACTGTGATTTTCCAAATTTTGGCAAACCAATACTCCCAATCTGCTACAGTGGTAAAAGAGAAGTTTTATCCATGCTGGTTAGAGGAAGGAAAACTTCAAACTCAACTCAAAAACAATTCCATGTCCTTTTTAATCTTGCTTAACTCAAAATAAACATTCACATTCAATTTTCTTATTATCAAACTGCTATTAGAATTTTGTTATAGGATGCATTGTTGAAGGAATGAGATGTTTTGTAGGTTTCTTTCCCACATATGGCAAATAAAATTGTGTACTTACAATTCTCTTAGATGTACCTCTTCAAATATAGGGTTTTAGGCTTTTTTCAACTCTTTAGACTTCCCTGTAGAAATTTTGTCTTCTCCTGTAGCAAATTTATTTCTCCTACAACAAATAGCCTGTCTCTCCTGTAACAACCTTGTTTCTCCTATATCAGTTGTGCCTAATCCTATAGCACCTACAAATCAACTATGTATCTCTTCTGCAACACTCTACGAATCCCCTAGTAGCATATAGCTCGACCTTTGATTTCTTAATGAGCCCCTCTAATTGTTTCGAGAATAGACATCGATACAACTGAATTTGAGCCTTGTTCTTTTATTTATTTTTGTGGTAGTGGGATTAGTGCACTTAGTGATCTGGTCCTCATTCCTCATAATTATTAATTAGTACCCCACTTTGAATTCTCCACGTTGCATGGGTATTTAAGTAAACTACGGTATTACTAGTCAAGTGTGGACAAGTTTACTGGCCATCTTCAGCCTATAAAACTTTCTCTCATGTGAATTGAAAACACAATTTTTTAACCATAATATGCTCAATAGGAAAGGTGAAGAAAAATGCATACATATGCCTACCTGTGATATTTAATTGTTGGATATGTATACATGTGGGAGATGGTCCTCATAACATGATGATCTTGAAGATGTTGATTTCCTTTGCTTGTTTCTGCACAAGTCTTCATAGATTGATGATGCTTTGATTGATAAATTTTCTGTGTGTGCGGGTTTCTTCCTAGTGACCAATCTGCTACTACTGGAGTGGATGGAATTCTTTCTAAGGAGGGTGAGCCCATTCTCAACTTCAGAAATGGCTTCATGATGCTCATGGTGGCTGGATCTTCTACTCTGTGTGTGAAAAAAGAATTGATATTGAGTTCTATTGTGACTATACATGTTGCTACAAGAGGAATCTCCTTCTTGTAGCAGTCACTTAATTTTTCTTTTGATACCTCATATTTCTTGTAATATTGATGGAAAGTCATGAAATATATAAGGACATGGTTAAAATCATCAAGAAATGGTGTGGATGGTGGAAAATGTGAAAGAAGATATTTTCTCTGTTTTTTTTTTTTATGTATGGAAGAGTGGAAATTGAAGCTGAATTTTGGCTAGATGGAGTGGATAGGTGATGAAAGTGATGTTGGTGGACCTCTGTCAACATTTCCTAAATAAAACATGAACTTTTGGCCTCTTTGTCCAATTGGATCTACCTCCTATAGCACTTTTGATTGCTCTTGTAGCATTTCAGGATAGTCTCCTATAACACAATTATTTTATCGATATCTCTCAGAAAATAGACTGAATTCATCTTAATTTTGTTTATCATGTTTCTATCCTCCTTATCCACCTCCTCATAAAAATTGTTGGCCAATGGATGCACGAATATCGAGAAAAAATAAAAATGGCTGTAGGTGATGGAGGCCAATTTCTCGAAAAGTGTGCCTTGGAATTTGCTAAAATTGATTGAGCATATTACCCTCATCCTTTATGCATCTCTAGATGAAACAACTTGTCCAACGGATGCATGGTTTTTCAGATATGGTAAAAACATTTTTTTCCCTATGTATTTTGGCCTCATGTAGCAAAACTGAACCCTACTGTAGAATTTTAGGACAACAAGGAAAATGAATCAGAAAGGCTTGGAAATGATCGGTGGATGTTGGAAATGTATGAGGATAATGGGTTTACATAGACTTGGTCCTATTGGAGCATCTAAGCAAAGGAGGAGAAAACCCAAGTTTGACTTCCTTTGACTAGATTTTTGACCATCTTTTTCTTTTGGTGCTAACTTCTTTTTGTTTCTTGAAAAGGTTGGAGAGCACCTGCATTCATCAAAGGGAGATACATGGAGCAAATAATTTTTTTTAGGCCTACTAGTTACCTCAATGAGTTTTTCAATTAGTATTTCTGCCTAGGCACCTCGAGTTTTTCACCTCTGATCTTTTCTTTTTCTCTTTTTTTTCTCTTTTTTCAACCTATTGACCGCCTCATGGATATTTACGATCAATGACCCAATCTCAGGCGTCTCAAAGGAGGTTTTCACTTGAGATTTTATTTTTCCTCTTTTTTCTTCATTTTTTATTTCTTTTTTCTATCCTACTCTACTCGAAACAACAAAATCTCTTTAAATTAGAGGAATACTTCCAATGGAGCCATGTGTACATCAAGAAGATAGATAAACTGATGTGTAGTCTTGAAATATATGCTTTGACATGTACATGAATTTTAGAGACCAAATGCTTTGACTTTGATGATATCAAGCACTGTTGAAGAAGAGAGTGATGCTTCATCTTGTTGATTTTCTGGAACCAAACCTCAATATAGATTTGATTCCCTTGGTTTTCTTACTCATCTAGATAATTCTTCATGTATTTTTCTACCATGAAATTTAAATCTCCCTCTTTTTGATGATTATTCTCTTGAACACAAGGAGGATCTGATGGTAAACATGAGGGAACTTTCTCAATCTTTGATTCGGATGTGTGCTTTTCATCAAGTGCACCCCATGATTATTTGGTCTTCTTATTTTGAATGTTTCCATTCAATGACATGAATAGAATATCTTTTTTGCAATACTCTTCCTGAGCTAAGATGAATATCATTTAGATCAAAAGGAGAGTTAGGAAATGTTTTACCTCAACATTATAAGTGGGATGAGATACTTCCTTTTGTGGGTTTGGAAATGATGGTACAGGTATTTTGGTGGGAGTGGATCTTTGAGATGGATGTGGTTAGGGTTATGGTTATGATGGAGGTGTATGGTAGGGATAACATGGACTTGGGTATGGAGGATATCAAAGAAAATATTGAGGATAATTTGGATTTCTCCCATAAGTTCCCTGCCAACCTTGTTGCCAAGATTGGTTTTAGGGTTGAGATGGCCAAGGTTTCCAAGGAAAGAGTGTGTTCCAATTATTTTGAGATGGATGTGAATAAGCTTGAAATTGTGAATTAGGTCATTGCATCATATCAAGTTGACTAGGCTTCCGTGTTCTTCTTTGAGCTACATTACATAACTTCTTTGGTGATTGTATTGCTCCGTTGTCCTATTGGTAAACTTCCTTCAACCTCGGTAACGATGGGAAATATTTAATAGCATGTGATTCTATATGGAAAAAAAAAATATCAACATCTTATTTTTTCTCATATTGCATTATTAACATTTCTACTTGTTCGCTTAGATTGCTAAGAATTTATGTTTTAAAGTTATCAAGGAAATTTCCAACTTTGGTTTGACTTACCAATTTTAATGTTGATTTACTTACTCTTTCCCTTCCTCTTGATATGTGCTTGCATGTTTCACAAATTTCTTCAAATGATAATTGGTATACATCACCTCTACTCATGAGATCAAGAAGATTAATACACTCATCTCTAATTTTTCTAAGTGAGAGGGTTTTTATTGTGTCAAATCCTAAATGATGTAATTTTTTCCGAATCTCTCTATTAAATCCTAAAGGATCTCATCTTATTTTTGAGTCATTCTAATCTTTCTTCTTTAAGAAATATATTTTTCATATCATTCCATGATCTTATTGAATTAGTCCCTAAACTCATGAACCATTTAAGAGATTTATCCTTCAATGTTGTCAGAAACAATCTAAATTTTTGAGTGTTTAGTAAGTAACCATAAGATCTACAAAGGATTTCAAATTCATAGAGAAAGGTTTATGGATCCTCTGGCCTCATACCTTGGAAGTTGGGAAGGAAATATGGATGGATGTTCTTCATATGAACATTGATATCAGTGTCTTGAATGGGAAATACAAGACAATCTTTCTCATTGCCATCATCTACATCCATTTCTTCTACATTCTCTACCGCCTCTTCTTCTCCTACTTGTAAAAGTGGATGGTGACGTGGTTCTTACTACACCACATGATCAAGTGGGGGGGGGGGGGGGGGTTAGTGTTGGAGAAGCATTTTTTTTTAAAGTTTTTTTGAATAAGAATGCTAATGCAACGCAATTTTTTTTGTCTTTGAAATGAAATATGCCTAATGAAAATTTGATTCTTGCAAAAAGTAAAAGAAATGAATCAACTATGGAAGAAAGAAAACATATTTTGGCACCTCCCTGACCACAATGCCAAAAAGTGATGAGCCCCATTATTCCAACAAGAATGTTGCAACTTCCAAGGCTACCAACTTAAATTATCAACTGTGGGTTTGTACAAACTTAAGAGGTGTCGACACTATATGTGCAGCATATGATTTGTCCTTATTTCGTTGATATGATGTAATGGAGTGAATTCCATGAAATAAAAGCCTAAACTAATTGCAAAAATGGAAATAATACTCTATTTGCAAGAAATGAAAATGCTACTTGCTCAAATGTAAACACTAGTCCTAATTCCAAGAAGGTAAAGGTTGTGCTATGAAACATACTTGTCAAGAAGGTAAAGGTTGTGCAAGAAGTTAAAACTTGTGCTACTTGAAAAAATGTGAATCATTAGTCTAATTGCACAATGTAAATTTTTTCCTTGAAAAGAAATTATTCCTATACAAGAACAACAATTTGTAATTGAAATCCTAAGAGCGTGAATTCAAAGAAATAGGCCTAAAATACTTTGTAAAAAGGAAAGTCCTAAGTGGTTTTTGTTCTTACCTAATCATGGATTTAGAGACTAGGGGTCATTATTAAATAATTAGATACAAAAACCAAGATTTTTGAACAAATATGGTCAAGTTTACATGTGTTATAGGAGTGCCATAGGAGGTGCTACAAGAGGCCTTATTTTGCTTCAGGAGGAGATAACTTGCCGAATGCCCAAGTAAACAAAATGAAAATTGGATGCAGTTTTTTATTTTATTAATTAGGATGCATTAGAACTCCATTCCAAGTGGAATCACTCCAAAATACCCCTGATAATACGTGCTAAAAAATAGCAGAAAATTACTACTCTAAAAACTAGAAATTCAAGAACTAGTGATCGAGTTAACTACCAAATGCCTAACCTAATCAAGTGAAAATAATATAGGGTAATTTTTTTTATTAAATTAAATGTTTTTATGACTCAATTAAATTAGAATGAACTCAAATTAAGCTCATTAACATGTTCTAAAAAATAACATAAAATTACTACTATTTTGCTACAGGGGACTTCCATAAATTCTAGATTTGTGAACTAGTAAACCAATCCAGATAGCTCAATGATGAATTTGAATTTTAAAATCTATTCTAAGGATGAATCATATTTTGGAATCTATAAATAATTGGAAAAACAAATCACTTCAACGATTTAACAAATGTAACCTACAACAAAAGAAGCATGAATAGTAAATGCAGAAATAAGAGATGCAAGTGAAGAAGACATTCAAAGGAAATACAAAATTGTACAAGAGGGATCTGAAAATCCTAGGATGGCCAAGCCCAAGGAAATTCCAAGTCCTATGAATTCAACCAAGCTTTGGAAGCTCAAAATGGCACCAAAAATCATTTTCTGAATCATTCCAAGTTCACGCTTGCTAGAAATGAAAGTGGAGCTATCGAATAAGAAGTTTTCTTTGCAAGAAGACCAAAAAATACCTATCCCTAGAGGAAAATTAGAATTGGTACTTATTAAAATTGATGGTGAAGCATTCTTCTTGAAAGGAGGAAACTTTCCCCTCCAAAATCCCTCAAATAGTGGATCTGGTTCTTAACACTAGGAATTCACATTAAATGACAGGGAACACATTCCTAGATTTTCTCAATCACTGGAGCTCCAAAATGTGTGCAATAATTGTTGATCTAAGGATGATCTAAGGTTGTCATTGATGTCAACCCAAGAAGAACTAGGGGCTACCCTAATCTTTCAAGGGAATTTTGACTTGACAACTTACTCTATTTTGAGTCAAGGATCTTCTAGATAGATTCTACTCGTTGAGATGTTTCCGTTGATATATGGCATGCCAAGTAATTCTTCACAGGTTGAGAGATATTCATGTTTGAAGTTAGTAACCCTAGTTAGTGGGCTAAAACCCTATGGGGTTGTGGCATGGCACTCATAATTGTTTTTTTTCATTGAATAGTCAATAATTAATATTTTTTTAAGCTCCTAAAATCCCTCCAACATTTTCTATAGAAGCCCCTCTCAACTCTATAAAAAGAAATCTCATATATCCTCCAAATGTAGCGATGGTGGCATTTTCGCTATAACTTCATTTCTGCAAAGTCTTAGATTCTGAAATTAAAACCAATATGATTCACAACCCTGATGAACATTGTGAACAAATTTTAGATCTTGGTTCGCTATATTTGCGGAGATATGATATGTGGAAGTTAGGGTTTTTGCAAGCTCCCGAATTTCATCTCGAAGAAGTGACCTTGGGAAAATCGTCACAACTCTCTTTCTGAGAAGAGTATTGGAATTTTGTAAAAAGTGGAGGATAGTGAATGGACTATGGTTTTCTATGTATCAATTTCAGAGCCGAAGGAGGAAACAGTGACATGTTTCACGTCATACAAGTTCGCTCTACTAAACTAGTCCATAATTAGTTCATTGCGAGAGATTGGGCATAACTTTGACTTGAAGAATCAAAATTGGGTAAGACCTATGGCATTGGAAAGAAGACTTAGAGCGATACTACAGTACCGAAGATCACATATTGGGGATCTGAAATCATAGAGACACATCAGATTAAATATCATGCTCCTAGAAGGTGAGAAAAACTAGATCAAGTGTTATTAAGGGGTGCAAAGGACCAGACTTTCTAGGGCAGCAAAGAGAAAGGTGCAACAAAATGATGTAGTAGAGGTAAGCTACAGGTAAGTATCTTCTATATATGCATGTTCATTTCTTAATTGCATTACATTCTTTGTATTCTAATTTGTTGTTGTTGTTTAGCATTGATATGTGCTTTGTAGGATGAGGTAAGTTTTGTTATTATCATGTCATGGGTATTTCCTTGAAGACCTTTTTCAGGTATTATATATTCATCAAGAGAAGACTCAATGCATAATCTAATGTTCTGAAGAGTGAGAAAGGGTAGCATGATAAGAGCAACAATCAAGGTGCAGAACAGTAGCAAGAAGTTCACCATATAAAGTCTTCAAGTGGGAAGCACTGCATACAATCATTGTAAAAGTATCAATGTACAGAGTCATTGTAAAAGAATCATTATAAAAGTTGTACAAATGTCTATTTGCCAAGAGTTGAAGAGGAAATGTTGGGAGGTCTAGGATCATCATTAGGTGGTTGTGTCATAGTTGGGGTTATGGTCTAGTGTGTCTTCTTCTTCTACATCATTCTATATCACTGTAAAGTGGACCATTTTCCCTGGTACCAGAGTCCATTCTTATTTTATTCTTCTATAGGGTGGTAGGCTAGTGCTAGGCTGGTGCATGAAGTCACCAACAGGTTCAAGTCTGTGAAAACTTTAGGGTGGTAGGGTGGTAGGGTGGTGCTAGGGTGAGTTGTAGCTCATTAGGTGTTGAGGCATCTGTTCAGTTGACTACTGAAGAATCTCTGGCATTGGAGCATCCATCCAGTGGGAGCCAGAGAAGAATGCAATTCTAGAATTCTAGGAAATTGTTGCTTTCATTTTAGTTGGAGCTAAATATTAAAGAATTTATTACAAAAGTGTTCGGTGGTTTTTGACTTGGACGGGGTTTTCCACCTAAAATCTTTGTGCCTCTTGTGTTCTTTTATTCACTGTTGTTATTGCATAAACATTAATGATAATTGAAGATTAACTAATGCTCTAAAAAGATTTAAAAGTGCTAATTGCTAAGGAATACTGATTCACCCCTCCTCTTAGTATTTTCCAATAATTGGTATCGGATCTTGGTTTCTTCAGTAACATCTTAACCGCTGGAAGTCAGTTTTCAAAGCATAGAGATGGTAAAGTCAAAGAAGCAGGTTACAAGGATTTCAAAGGAAGGTACAGGTAAAACAAAATCTCAAGAAAGTGAGTATTGTGTACCAACCCTTGATTTTGATGCAAATAATTACTGGATATGGGAATCTAGGATGGAAGTATCTTTGCAGGCACATGGAGTATGGGAATCAATTGTTTTTGGAGACACATCTACCAATGAAGCTAAAAGGTACAATTCAAAGCCCATGAATGTAATTTTGAATATTTTTCCAAATTATGTGAAAACAAAAGTTGGTCAATGTTCAACAGCTAAAGCTCTTTGGGAAAAGCTTCATAATCTCTATTCAACAAAGAAATTAGGTCAAGATGTTATTGAAAACCCGGATCCTTCTGAGTATGATGAAGAAGGGTTGACCATAGAAGAATTTTCTCAGGAGGCAATCAAGCTTATAAAAGAGATCAAGGCTGAGAAGATCCATTCCAACACTCTTGAAGAACAAGTCCAAGGTCTCAAAATTGAAGTTGAAGAACACAAATGTATTGAAGAGTCACTTCAAAAGAAGTTAGAAGAAAGCAACAAGGAAAGGGAAGCATTAGAAGCCGAAGGAGTCTCACTGCGTAAGGAAGTGAAGAAGGAAAAAATTGTCCAAAACTATGCCAACAACTCTAGGGCATTGGAAGAACTCATCAACAATCAATGATCTTACAATGATAGAACTGGCCTCAGTTACAAAGAAGAAGAAACGAGACCTTCTACAACAAAATACAATGAACCTATGAGATATGACAGACACGTAGACTTCATTGGACAAGATTCACATTAACAACCTTGGAAGACAATTCCCCAACCAAGATTTACATCCAGGAACCAACATATTTTTCATGGATATTGTTATTCATATGGAAAATTTGGTCATAAAGCTGTAGAATGTCGCACATACCCTAGGAACCAATACAATTCCAGGAGATCTATCAAATATGAACCTCCCAGAGCTCAACGAAACATCAATAGATTTGAACATTTAAGAAGTAATATTGAATGTTACAAATGTTGAAACTTTGGACACATAGCCAGAGACTGTAGACTTGAAAATCCTCTAGAAGAATCTTCGAAGCCACATAATGAATGAACATGGAAGAAGAAGAACACTGATAATTGTGCTCTCGCTCTCAAGGCTCAAAACAACAAAGATGTGTAGTATGTTGATAGCGGTTGCTCAATGCATATGACTAGATATAGAAAGAAATTTGTACCTCTGAAATAGTAGAAGGATGAAACCGTGTCCTTTGGAAATGGTGGATCTTCAAATGTTATAGGATCAAGTACCATCAGTCTCGGAAGCAAAGTTTCTCTAGCCAAGAATATTCTATTGGTTGAAAACATGAATCACAATCTGCTCAGTGTTGGACAAATGTGTGATCAAGGACACACAATGTTATTCAACTCCACAAAATGTGAAATCAGGAAAGGCAGGTATGGTAAAATTGTCGCTGTAGCAAGTCGAGCTCCAAACGACATATATGTTCTGGATGAAGCAACTAAAGCATGTCTACTAGCTAAAGAAGATCAAAGTTGGTTATGGCACAAACGAATGGGTCACATAAACTTTGACAATCTTGTCAGGATAAGAAAAAGGAAGAAGTACGAGAAATGTTGAAAATCTTAAAACCTTCCAACACACTATGTGAGGCTTGTCAGCACAACAAGCAGACAAAATGCATATTTAAAACAAAAGAACGCTATGCATCACATACATTGGAGTCAATACACATTGATCTATGTAGTCCTATGGGAACAAAAGGCTTAGATGGAGAATTATATTTCATGTTAATGATAGATGACTATACCAGGATGATAGGCGTTAGTTTCCTAAAGGAAAAATATGAAGCATTTGAGTGCTTTAAGATCTACAAGGAGTTGGTCGAAAATGAAACTGATTTAAAAATAAAATGTCTAATATCAAATAATGGCGTAGAATTCACTTCCAAATTATTTCAGTAATACTATGACAAAAATGGAATAAAAAGACAATTTTCAACATCACGAACACCTCAACAAAATGGAGTTGCTGAAAGAAAGAACAAAACTGTACAAGAAATGGGTCGAAAAATGCTGAAGGAGTCAAAATTGGATGAAAATTTATGGGTTCAAGCAATTGATACGACAATTTTCATTATCAGCAGAAGTCTTCTTAAAAATAATTGCAATAAGACCCCATATGAATTATGGAAAGGAAAACCGGCTAATGTAAAATATTTCAGAATCTTCGGAAGCAAATGTTATATCAAAATAGAAGATCAAAAGTTGGGTGAGTTTGAAATGCATGTTGATGAAGGTATCTTTGTTGGTTACTCACACAAAGAAAGGTCTATAAATGCTGTAATCTAAGATGAAAACAGATAGTGGAGAGCATAAATGTTACATTTGATGAAGATAGTGTTCTAACGAATAATGATGAGGATCTAGAATCTTTGAAGGTTGAGACAGAGGCTGAAAAAGGTACAGAGAAAATTCTAGAACAAGAAGCAACCGTCAACCAGGAAGAAGTAAATAATGATCAACAAGATATACAAGAACAACAACAAGAAGCTCCTCCAAAGAGAAAAAAATAATGGATTCAAAAGAGCCATCCATCAAATCAAATCATTGGTGACATAAATGAAGGAATTGGAACAAGAAAAGGTCAACAACTTTGTTCATCACAACAAGCTCACATTGCTTTTCTAGCAACCTTTGAGCCTAGTAGTTTTGAGGAAGCTAGCCAAAATGAACATTGGGTAGCAACTATGAATGATGAATTGGATCAAATCGAGAAGAATAACACCTAGGAATTAGTTCCACGACCAAAATATAAAAATGTCATTGGGACTAAATGGGTGTTCAGAAACAAATTGAATGAATATGGACAGGTTACTAGAAACAAATCAAGATTGGTTGGCAAAGGCTATGCACAAGTGGAAGGAATTGATTTCGATGAAACATTTGCACCAGTTGGTAGAATGGAAGCCATCTGGATGTTTCTCACCTATGCATGATCAAGAAAAATAAAAGTCTACCAAATGGATGTTAAGTCAACATTTATGAATGGAGAATTAGAAGAAGAAGTTTACATCGAACAACCTGAAGGTTTTCTACTATCAAAAGAAGAAGACTATGTTTGTAGGTTAAAGAAGGCTCTGTATGGTCTCAAGCAGGCTCCCAGAGCATGGTATGCTCATCTTGATAGATATCTATGTCAACAAGGATTCAAGAAAGGTACTGTTGATATCAATCTTCACATACAAATAGATAAGTATAATTTAACAATCATTGAGGTATATGTGGATGATATAATCTTTTGTAGCAATGATGGTCGACTAAGTAAGAACTTTGCTACAAATATGCAAAGTGAGTTTGAGATGTCTTTACTTGGTGAGTTGACATACTTCTTCGGGCTTCAAATATATCAGCAAGAGAAAGGAATATATATATATATATATATATATATATATATATATATGTCAAGCAAAGTACATCAAGGAAATGCTCAAGAAATTGAAAATGGAATATTGTAAACCTGTCCTTACTCCGATGGTAACAGGTTGCAAATTGAGCATAGAAGACTCATCTAAGGATGTGGATAAGAGGTTGTACAAATCTATTATTGGTAGTCTTCTATATGCAATAGCCTCCCGACTAGATGTTATACAAGCAGTTGGACAAGTAGAAAGATTCCAAGCAGCCCCAAAAGAATCGCATATTATTGTCATCAAAAGAATTCTTCGATATATAAAGGGCACAACATAATATGGCTTGTGGTATCCCAAGGGAAACAATCTCATTATTCAAGCCTTTATAGATGCAAATTGGGCATGAAGCATTGATGATCATAAGAGTACTAGTGGAGCAACATTCTATCTAGGTGGTTGTCTCGTATCATGGTTGAGATAAAAGCAAACCTCAATCTCCTTATCTACAGCAGAAGCAAAATACATTGCAGCAGTAGCTTGTTGTACTCAATTCCTTTGTGTGAAATGAACTTTGCAAGATCTTCAAGTACAATTCAGCGAGCCTATTCCCATCTCTTATGATAACACCAGTGCCATCAACATCTCCAAGAATCTTGTCATGCATTCAAAAACAAAACACATTCCAATAAAATATCATTTTGTTAGAGAACAAGCCAATGAAAAGAATATCAAACTTTAATATGTTGGTACAAAAGAACAAATCACTGATATATTCACTAAACCTTTACCTCGTGAAGCAATTGAATATCTTCGCTAAAAGGTTGGGATTCTCCCAAGTTCTAATTAGATTTTCCTTATTCAAAAAATAAAGGGAAAGTGGAAGTGTGTACAGGTCCACAGGATGGTTGTGTGTTAGGGGGTGTTACCCTTTTCCATTGATGTCAAAGGGGGAGTGAAGGTAGTAGGAAGAGGTGCCCTGATCACAGGAGGAGTACTTGTGTTGCCATTAATGCCAAAGGGGGAGATTGTTGATCTAAAGATGATATGAGGTTGTCATTGATGTCAACCCAAGTAGCACCAAGGGCTACCGTGATCTTGCAAGGGAATTTTGACTTGAAAAATTACTCTATTTTGAGTTAAGGATCTTCTAGATAGATTCTACTCATTGAGATGTTTCAGTTGATATATGGCATGCCAAGTAATTCTTCATGGTTTGAGAGATCTTCATGTTTGAAGTTAGTAACCCCAGTTAGTGGGCTAAAACCCTATGGGGTTGTGGCATGGAACTCATAATTGGTTTCGGTCATTGAATAGTCAATAATTAATAATTTTTAAGATCCTAAAATCCCCCCAACATTCTCTATAGAAGCCCCTCTCAACTCTATAAAAAGAAATATCATATATCCTCCAAATGTAGAGATGGTGGAATTTTCAATATAACTTCATTTCTGCGAAGTCTTAGATCCTAAAATGAAAACCCATTTGATTCACAATCACAATGAATGTTGTGACCGAATTTAAGATCTTGTTTCAGTATATTTTCGGAGATATGATCTGTGGAAGTTAGGGTTTTTTTAGGCTCCGAAATTTCATCTCAAAGATGTGACCTTGGGAAAATCGTCATAAATATCTCTCTAAGAAGAGGATTGGAATTCTGTAAAAAGTTGCAGATAGTGCACAGACAATAGTTTTATGTATATCAATTTCAGAGTCGGAGGAGGAAACAATGACACATGGCATTCCATACAAATTCTTTCTACTGAACTAGTCCATAATTAGGTCATTGTGAGAGATTGGGCATAACTTTGCCTTGAAGAGTCCAAATTGGGTCGGACCTGTGGCATTGGAAAGAAGGCTCAGAGGGATACTACAAGACCAAATATGACATATTGGGGATCTGAAATCATAGAGATACATTAGATTACATATCATGCTTCTAGAAGGCGAGAAAAACTAGATCACGTGCTGTCAAGGGGTGCAAAGGACCAGAATTTCTTGGGAAGCAAAGAGCAAGCTGCAACAAAATGATGCAGCAGACGTAAGCTATAGGTAAGTATCTTCTATATATGCATGTTCATTTCTTAATTGCATTAGGTTCTTTGTATTCGAATTTGTTGTTTTTGTTTAGCAGTGACATATGCTCTGCAGGATGAGGTAAGTTTTGCTATTACCATGTCATGGGTATTTCCTTGAAGACTTTTTGTAGGTATTACATATTCATCAAGAGAAGACTCAATGCATAATCTAATGTTATGAAGAGTGAGAAAGGGTATCATGACAAGAGTAGCAATCAAGGTGTAGAACAACAACAAGAAGTTCACCATATGAAGTCTTCAAGTGGGAAGTTCTACATACAATCCTTGTAAAAGTATCATTGTACAGAGTCATTGTAAAGGCATCATTGTGAAATTTGTACAAGTGTCTATCTGCCAAGAGTTGAAGAGGCAATGTTGGGAGGTCTACGATCAACATTAGGTGGTTGTGTCATAGTTGGGGTTATGGTCTAGTGTGTCTTCTTCTTCTACATCATTCTATATCATTGTAAAGTGGACCATTTTCCCTGGTACAAAAGTCCATTCTTCTTTTATTCTTCTATAGGGTAGTAGGGTGGTGTTAGGCTGGTGCATGAAGTCACCAACAGGTTCAAGCTTGTGAAAACTTCAGGGTGGTAGGGTGGTTCTAGGGTGAGTTGTATCTCATTGGGTGTTGGGGCATCCGTTCAGTTGAGTACTGAAGAATCTCAGGCATTGGAGAATCCATCTAGTGGGAGTTGGAGAAGAATGATTTTCTATAATTCTAGGAAGTTGTTTCTTTAATTTCAGTTGGGGCTAAAGATTAAATAATTTATTGGAAAAGCATTTGGTGGTTTTTGACCCAAGAGGGGTTTTCCACCTAAAATATTTGTGCCTCCTGTGTTCTTTTATTCATTGTTATTACTGCATAAACGTTAATGATAATTGAAGATTAACTAATGCTCTGATTTAAAAGTGCTAATTGTTAAGGAATATTGATTCACCCACCCCCCTTCCAGTATTTTCCAACAATAATTTCATAATATCTTGTTTCAATATTGATCCTCTTGTAGCAAGAAGAAATTCCCTAGATTATCTCCTCCTCCAAATCTTCACAATTTGCCCAATATTCTCACAATATTCTACAAAAATAAATCATATCAGGCACAAATATGCAATTATATCTAAACCTTCCTAATGAACATTTTTGGTTAATTTAATTTTTCTTAAATTACTTCATTAATTTTCAGTCGAGGTTCATGTACTTATGAGATGTATGTTCACTATATATGTTAGGGTTCCTCTCTATGGATTGAATTATTCTAAGTATGAACTATAACACCCTCCTCCCACATCTACCCAAAGTAACCGACCAACTGGGGTAAACATGTGACGAGAAGCTACTATGATATGACCTCCTGAGTCACCTTATGGAAGTGGAACTAGTGGAGACACGCGATACAGACCTTCCACATCAGCAACAGGACTCTGAGAAACCATCCCAACCTCTCAAGTAACCAACCCCAGGCTCCCACTAAGATTTTAGACCATTTAACCCTAGGACTCTCCTTTGATATGGGCATGCATGCATCCAAGAGGCTTTGGATGCTCCCATATCATGCGCATGCCAATGTCTAGGGACATTTCTTCCCAATGCTATTCCTACGTCCCCGGGATTTGAGGCACCTTTTCAGGCCCAAAGCCCAAGTCACTGCCCATAACTAAATGACACCTTCATAACTAAGAGATAATAATGGCACAATGATACAAATGCAATCACTTGAACAATGGCTTGACTATGAGAGGTGGTTCTAAACAAAGAAAGTTCAAAATATTCGTCAAAAGGAATGTCTTCTAAGAACAGCCACTCAACAGGGCAAAAATGTGATCTGAAGAAAGGTCTAGGGCTGATTGAACTTTCTTGTCTCCTAATGATTCTCGGAATCAAGTTGGGGTTTTCAAACAAAGGGGGTGGATTAGGATCAAGATTAGCCCTAGTGTAATGAGTCCTTCTTGAAGCCAGATTTCAAATCTTTATATGCTTTCTACTATAAATTCTCAAAATAACTTTTAACAATCCTTTAAGATGTTTTAACATCGAACTTTTGAATTTCTTAAAGGTTTATTTCAAGTGAGGAATTGTTCTTCCCCAGTATGGTCGCCACTATGTTATCACTTAGATGTTTCCTTAGAAGTTATTCAAAAGAAGGAAAGGATCCAAGGTAACTACAAACCAATCTTTTAAGTACAGATCCTAGCCGATCTATACTCAGAGAGGGCTCTCTCTTTATGATTTAGCTTTGTTTGCTGGGATATTAGGCTAGTTATGAAAGTTCAGGGGTGTTTTGATTTTGATTGGGTGGTGGAATTCTGGGAACAGATGGGCAGAGAAAGCCTTCAAGCCATTGGGCTATGGGGTCAAGCAAAGAGTAGCTTAACTAGATTAGATCTATTGCTAAAGGAATGGTTCATAGGGCAAGCTAGCACAACAAAAAACAAATCTGCAAGTTTGAATGGATGAAGTAATCCTAACCAGGGTAGAAGGGCAATGAAGAATACTTAAACTAGGATCAAGATGAAGGATAGAAGGAGATCAATAGTAAAGGGCACTTAAGAATCATTTACTATAGACCTAAGGGGGGAACTACATAAGTAAGGGAGCAACTAAGGGTTCCCAGACCAAGGTATTTTAGTAGAAAACAGTGTGAAAGTAAACAGTCAAGACAAAGAGCTTAAAGTTAATTCTGAAATATTTTTCCTTGTTTACTTTTCAGATTTTATAAAGAAAACATGTGAATATTTATAACATGATGAGAAGACAGTAATAAACAGAAGAGATAATACTTATTTGGTTTCCATCGTGCACAAGAATCCTGTGAAGTGTCTTTAAATTTATTTCATGATCCAGCAGCCAATCCAAACTTGATTACAACAGCTCTCTAGCTTGATATGCAATGTATATAGAAATGTCTTCGAATCCACCCTAATTACTTCATTTTCTGAAGTATTTATACAAAAATTACACAAAATATCTCATAACCACATGAGATTTATTATAGGAAATACAAAATATCTTCCACACGAAGATAAAGACAGATGGCAAACAGATTGTTTGCTTTCCCTTTATTTATGAACAAGTTGGATGTTGGAACTCGGATTTGCCTCTTACAGTTGCCTTAGTAATTGTGTGCTGGATCTTTCTTCTTATTTTAACATACTGATACTCTTTACCTATTCTGATACTCTTTACCTGCTTTCACTAAACCTTACCACAGTAAATATTTTATATTTTATAGATTTACTATAGTAACTTTATAGCATATCTGTCATATTGGTCCACCATTCGTCATTTGGTATTTTCATTCTGATCAAATTTTTGTACACTTCATCAGCTTCAGTGTACTTAGTAAAATTGGGCTGGATGGTGAACAGGTGCTTCACTTCATGTTCTATATAAAAAATGTTCTCTAAACCATCATAAAGAACCTTTCCTGTAGGTAGTGCTTTTACTGTGGAAGAGTTGGCTTGACTCATGGCCTATTTGTGCAGTCTCTCAATGCAGTCCCTATGAGTCATCAACTTGTCATTTATGACCAGTGGGCTTGGAAGGCCTTTATCCCTTAGAATGCCATATTTTAACATAAAATCATCTATGTCCTCTTGAATAATTTGACATCTTTTTTCCAGGTTAAGCATCAAGTTCTTTTTAGTAAGAATTTTCTTAATTTCAAGGATAGTAGCAGTTCGATCTTCAATATCCAATTGCTCCAGATGGTGCCTGTTTTTGCTTTTCAAAAAGTTATTCAATTGGGTTGCCTCTTCAGGTTTCTCTCCCAATTCCTCTCTGGTTTTCTGTATAGCCTCTACAACTAGTTTAACTAGCTCGGTCTATTAAAAAATGATCTGGATAGAAGGCCAAATATCATTGATGGAATCAATGATATTGGTCCATAAAATTGCTTTAATATCTCTCAAAGGCTTTTCTAATGTTAAGTCCTTCTCCAAGACTTTGATTCTTTCTTCCATCCTTCTGTTTTTCCTTTCCTCTTCTTTGTTTTCAATTTGTGCAAGCTCATAATTAGTCTCTAAGCTTGACATTTGTTCTTTAAGTCTTTTCAACTCTGTTGCCTGCATACTCATTTGTTCCATGGCTTTGATCATTTCATCTATCTTTTCTATTGTTGACTCTGTGCTGGCTGGCGTAACTATGGTCGAAGTAGTCCCTATTAATGGCAATGATGTGATCAGTGTAAGTGTTGGTGCTAACGTAGTTGCTAAAGTGGAGGGCATAGCTATAGAAACTGTGGGAATAACAGTTTGAGGAGCAGTAGTCGATTCACTCTACTTGGTCTGTATTGCCTTTTCCAATTCATCTTTAGTTTCCTTTAGCTGGTCATTTAATCTTAGAACCAAGTCCATAAGTTCTTCCTCCTTTTTCCTTTCTATAATTTCTACAGTTTTAGGATGGTGGAGTGGAGGGATCTTAAGCTGCTTTTTCAAGGCAACTATGTCATCATTCGTCTTTTTAATTAACTGTTTAGCTGCTTTCAGATCTTTGGGATCATGTCCCAATTCTATTACCAGCTCTTCTAAAGCTTTTATTCTAGTGTCTTTAGCTTGAGAGGAAGCTTTTTCTAATTGCAGCTGTGCAGAGGTGTTATGCAATGAATTTTGCAGTTGATGGGATGTGATGGCTTTACTAGTTAAGGTAGAATAAACCATCTAACCAGTCTGCTTATGAAGCTCTATTTGGTCAATAGGATGAATATCCTTTGCCAATATCTCAAAATCGGTCTTTAAATAGTCTGCCATAGATTTTGGCTACTACACAGTGGGCTTGAGGAAACTCATCTGCATTTTTCCTTCTTTATGTCAAAAGCTGACATAAGTCTGGTATGGTTGGTTGGAGCCATCTTGACGTAATGGGCATAAGTTTGTGCTTTCAATTTCTCATTCCTCACTTTTATTTCTTTGTACTTTTCCCTTGATATCCAGGCTATGTTCAAATGAAGCCCTGAAGGAAGACACCTTTTTGCTCTGCTGCCTTTCCAATACTTGCATGTGTGAAGTAGATGGGGTCCCACAGGTTGTGTAGGTTTTAACCTCGTACAGAAATTACCTGCATATGAATTCTAAATCACAGAAAAATAAACAATGTGAGAGCATAACACATAAAAAACACATATTCACAGAGATTTTCCCCTAGATCCCAAAACCGGGACTACCAGCTTGATTTTTCATTATATTCCTTTCAATGTTACAATA
>APFE030207673.1:0-10982 GCA_000404065.3 Pinus taeda
AGACCAATGCTGCTCCATCCATTCTCAAAGAAGCCAACTGAATCTTTGTGGCATCATCATGCATATTCTGGATCCTCAAGTAAACTTCCAACTACCTAATCCAGTTGTCAAGCTTTTCTGCATTCACTTCACCGTTAAACATATGTAATTCGAATTTTACATCAAGCTTCAAAAAAGGACTTTTTCTAGAGGATCTATGCTTATGCACAGAAGAAGAAGACGAGGATGAAGAGGAAGGAGGTGACGATGGGGGTGGTGGATCATCATTACCTCCATGTCCTTTCTTAGAACGATCATCATCCTTCTTACCTCCTGAAGAGCCCTCTCCTTCATGTGGATGTTTGGACTCTTCTCCAGCCAATTTCTCATTTCTTTCTTGGTACAATATCCTCACCATTTCAGTGAGGTCCAAGAAAGCCTTTCTGAAAACTCTTTCTTCTTCTTTTGGATCCATGTCTGCAAGAATTTCTCCTTCCTGTTCATACATTCTTGAAGCTTTTGCTGAGACTCTTGAGGGTGAAATTGAAGGTGAAGGTGATGGCTCTATGGCCTTCCTTGACTAAGGATTCTCTCATTCTCTAGCCAACTGTCTTTCCCCTCTTTTAATTTTCAACCTGGTAAGCATCAATACTTGCAAGACAGTTAGAATATCTTTGCACAAAAACAATCAAAAGACAACTACACCAGAGATTGACTGAAAGAGCGTTTATCTACTTTGCAATTGTATAACAAGAGCATTTCGAAGGCTTCCTGGCTCGTTTCAGGCTCTGTCAATAGCTTATTTGACTACTTTAGATACAAAAAAACAACAACATATCTCTGATACCAACTTGATCTGAATTTGAAACTAGTAAATGGTTTGCAAGGTATTCAATTCAGTAATAAACATGTTTAAAAGATGCCCATGTCTTGCAGTAAAGAAACAAATGAAATTTACAGTTGTTCATGATCCATTTAAGCATAGCAGAATTATTTCCTTTTACTGTTTAACACATTAAAATGAATTTGTTCTGCAAAATAAATCAACCACAGATGCAAAAGAAGTTGATGAAGCAGTTCACCCTTCCTGGGCTACGTCTGCTGGGTCCAAGGCTCCCAAATGGGCCTATCCTCGTTTTAGTTAAATGCTCAAAATGAATATACAGATGAATAGAAGTCTCTACAGGTGGAATAGACTATTAAAATGGATTCAGAACACTTGAATCCTTCAGGATTGACTGCTGGTTCACCTCCAATGGATACCTGCAACCCTATACAGTTCTCACAATACTGGGCCCTAGTGGCTCCTAGAACTTCCACGGCTCCAAAACCTGTGCAAATGACCTTAGAATGCTGTAAGACCTGTGCCAATGGCTTCAGAACGTCCAAAATACCAAAAAAAAAAAAAATCGTCCAAAACCGCCTTTCCTAGCCAAAGTTATGGCTATTTACTCCCAACTGCTAGTTTCCCTGAAAAAACTCCAGCTAACTTTAGTTACGGCCAGTTAGCTCCGCTAATTATGGCGGGACCGCCCAAATTCGGCGCTCCGCAAAAAATCCACCAGTCTAACTACTTGTAATTAATGTGCATGTGACCAAAAAATTCGGGTAGTTTGTTTGCATGGGATTACGTGCCGACGGTTTGAGCAGAGCCCATGGTTTCCGGGCGGTGGTCATATGGTATGGGGGCTGGCCGTCAGGGGCTGGCCCCCTTCATTTCCCGCCCTTGAATAAATTTAAACGTTATAAACAGTTGCCGCCACACATATGACAACTGTGACCCCTGTGGCGCATTGGTAACGCGTGGAATTCGTGGAAGACAGGTCGTGGGTTCAATCCACAACCCCACCAAAATTTTAAATCTATGCGGCCCCATTGTGCTGATGTCACCTGAGCCACGTGGTAGCCTTTGGGCTTGCCACGTGGTGGCTTCTGATTGGCCCGCCCAAAAGGAATATTCCATGGAATATTCTGTGGAATATTCTTTTTTAATTTTTTTTGAAAATTCAAAAATTAATGGTTATTGAGCGATTTTGTTTTTGACATAACTTTCACATACGACGACTGTTTTTCGAATCGTTTGTAGCGTTGGAATTAGGAGGACGATACCTATCCGGTTGTTCAGGTTTGAGCCAGTTCTAAGCACTTTCATTTTTGAGCATTTTACAACACTTGGGACATGAGCCCCTGATCATGAACTTCTAAAGCAGTTTTGACCCCCTAAACATAATTTTTTTGAGGTCCACTACAAGCCCGTCAACGTAGGAAGGGGCATGGGTCAAAACCTTTAGTACTCAGATAGACCTTTCCAACAAGGTATCATATGCGCCAAACGAAGATAATATGAGCAAGTTACATCCATGGGAAGTTGGCTGCCCAACTAACCCCAACGAGGCCCATAAACTCTTGGCGTTTCATCTCCTGGGGTTAGGGTTTTTGTTGTTTAGGGTTTTCTCATGTTTTTCAATAATAAATAGGCCCTTGAGCCTCATTGTAACATAGTTCATAGGCATGTAGCCGCCACATCTCTTCTTAGATATAAGCTACCATCGCCTGAGCTAGTCTTATTTCCATTATGTTTATCAGCATATTTCAGTATTTCATATTAATGAAATGAAGTGTTATTTCTACCGCATCTTTGTATTTATGGTTATATCTGTAATTTGTTTCATTTCTATTTAAATTCAGATCAGGCTACAACCAGACAAATAAGTATCCCTCAAGCAACATAAGAAGGACAATAAATTAGCACCAAGTACTATGGTTCCTATAAGGTGTTGTAAATAATTAGAATTATGGCATATAATTTGGAGTTATCTCCATCTTCATGTGTACATCTAGTCTTCCACATTTTCTGCTTAAAAAGGGTAATTAGTGACAATATTATTGTTCAAATTATATTACCAAATATTAATGAAGAAGGAAAAATGATACTAGAATTCAAAACAATCACTGAACCAAGGATTAAAAAGCTACAAAATTGAGAAATTATTTAGTACCTCATAAAATGGAAGAACCTACTAGTAGAATATGCAACATGGGAAGAGTAGTTATTCATGCAAAAACATATGTATCTCATGAAGTTTTGAGGGAAACACTTATTTTAAGGGGAGGGACATGTTAAGCCCTAGACAAAGCCCCATGTTAAGCATAAATCTCAATTTAAACCCTAGAAATTGAGTTATTACATTTATATTTTTATTCTAATGTTGTTAGCTAAACCTTTTAATTGTAATTGTACCATTTTTCTCTCTCTCACACACACCAAGGAGACCTAATTTTATAATCATCTCATGTTGTACATTTTTTCTATTATAAAAGGAGATCGCCCCTTCAAGGAGGCTTCACATTCATTCATTTCTTTCATTCCCAAGGCATGTAATTACTTCTCTCTCACTACTCATTCTATTGTCGGTGTTTAATGGATAAGATTGGGGTCACGAACCATGAATTTATTTGGGAAGTGAAGTGTGTATACTTATGGTGTAACCATCTTCAAAAGGAAATGTGTTTGAAACAATATATATGCTTGCAATTGAAAAGAATTTGAACTGAAATACTAGTTTCAATAAAGATAAATACTTAAGTAAAATGCACTTGTTCTTTAACAAAATAACGTCATAATTAGAAATGAGTATTCTTTAATTCAAATTAGCAAATAAAATTCTATTTCAACCTAGTTGTGAGTTAGGGTTTATATTTCTATGCAATTTCAAAATGAAAAGTTGAAATAAAGAAATAAAATACTAGAAAGAAAGGGTGTTTCTTTCTCTAACTAATTACCATTCTCCTTAAAATAAAATGCCTCTTATGAAAAAATCACTGAAGGCTAAAAACGAAGTGAAGAGCAAAACAAAAAGCAAAGGAAATATTTTCAAATATAAAGAATACAATTAGCGACAAATACTAAGACAAAATTAAAGCTTTTCTTCTTCCAACTCTTCTTTGATTTAAAAGAAAATTCAAGTAACTACTACTACAAGCAAAGGCTCTAAAATAAGTATGATTAATAATGGAGGTGCAATGCAATAAAGAATAATAAATCAAAAGATATTGGCGATGCTAAGGGTTATTCTCTACCTATAGTGTTTCTATGAAACTATCTTGCAGTACAACAACATCCACCTATCATCCTAGGAGGACCTTATAGCGAGATTGTTTAAACTAGGAAATAATATGGAAAAAAAATAAAAATTGAATGCTAAGGCCAATGAAAAAATATGGCCAATAAGTGTACTGGAACACTGTAGGAAATTGACCAAAAATTTCATTCTAACGGTGCAAAAAATTGGGTAGAATGTATTCTAAGACAATGCAAAAGAGAGGACCAAAAGCTATGCTAGACTAGCGTAGAAAAATGGTCAAATCTTGCATTGTAACTAAAAGTGAAAGGTGAAGTTTCCAGGCTAAAACTAAGATGGAAACAATAGTTTCTAACCACATAACCTACCTAAAATAGTAAAAGATTGAAATAGAAAAAACAACTTCAAGTTTAAATAGTACTAATGCAAGTTAACGAGGCTAACAATCATGCCCATATTTGGGGAAGAAAATCTAGGTGAACTTCTCAATGGAATCACCAATGTGTTGATGGATTTTCGTCACAAGGGTGAGCAAAAACACTTTAACTTGATTCTTGTGAAGCAAGTTATATAAAAGTGGCTAATGCACCTATAACTAAAACCTTAGATATGTTCCCATATATTAAACTTTTTTCCATGTAAGAAATGAAATCAAAATGCATAAAAATGTTATATCTTACCATGATCAAGGAAATAAAGAATGTGAGACATTTCATTAACCCAATAGAGTGGCAAAGTAAACAATGGTTGCTAAAGAAGATTGATGAAGGCAAACCGGCTCGGAAGGCCCTCCTTTTGATGGGTCCTTCACTTCATTGGTGTGCTCTAACTCCAACCTTTATTAACGATGTAGGAAAAGAAACTATAATTGGAGTCCAGAGAAGAAAAAGAAAAAGCAACATAACCTTGTATAAATGGATTGATATGGATAAACAACCTCAAGGACTTTATTTATTGTTGTATGGTGCAAATCCTTCTTGACATTATCTTCTCTATAGTAATCAAGAAAATGAAAAGCCTGAAAACAAATGAATATGGATTGTCGATCTTCCTTACAGGTGTTAACATAGGGCTCAACCTCTACTCCCTCGGAAAGGGTTTGACCAAATTTGATATACTCTCTGTATCTTTTCCCAAAACCCTTATCCGATGATCGTGTTGAATAACCATCCCCAAAAGAATTTGCCTGTTATCTGTGAAACAACATCAACACTAATCCATTGAGACCCCAATTTCGAAGAAGAAATGTTGGTTGGAATACCCACAACCCTAACCAAATCAATCCAAAAAAATATACATACATGTCATTGAGGCTCGTTTGCACCACAGCCTCAACATCAAGTTCTTCTGAGCGTACATGGTCGACTTTGCATTGGAGGGCTCCTCTTGCCTTGCTTGGATTGAACAAACTATGTTGTAGGATACATGAGTGAGAGTATGAGCACTAATCAATGCAACTCATTCTGGTAAGAAATTGAATGGGATGTAAGCAATAATAAAAAAAATTCATTGTCGAAGCTCATAGCCCTAGAGCTTGCATGACTAACTAAGAATATCAATGCAAGTGACATCTATATATGTATTCTCACAGTTGATTCTTATTGGAAAAGAACAAGGGTGGGTTATAAATTGTTCTTCTTGGGCCATTCACCTGCACCATATGTTCAAGTTTCAAAGGTTGTGAGGAGATTTGGCAAGTTAGAGATGATATGTGTTATCGTATGGACAAATAAGGGAACATGTTTCAACTGGCGTGGAATATATGACACTCATATGAGTCAGATCCCATCATTGTCAGCGTTAATGCCCGATGAAAGCAACTAGAACAATACCATTTTGACATTTCACATGAGTCTCTTTATTTTTTTCTCTCTTTTTATATATATTTTATTTTATTTTAGACATATCAGACAACAAAATGTCAATAACATTTAATGTTGATTAAAATTTAAAATCGTAGATTTGAATGGGACGTGTATCCCAATGTGCTTGATTATTGCCTTCCACATTTCCATTCTCCCTATTGGCATTACTTTGCACCTTTTGGTGCAATTTCTAGTTTATCTCCTATTTAGTTGGGATTTATTTTCAAGTCCCACCAATTTGAAGAAGTCCACTAGCATTATTACCTACGTATAGCCCAACCGAATTCAAATGAAATGATGATTAACTTTTAAAGCTGTTAAACATTGAAATGTTAATGCCAAATAAATTGGAGATTTCGTTTATACAACAATCAATATTTTATTTAAATAATAAAAACAAGTGTAATATGCAGCATTGCTTCTTAGTACCTTCCTATTATGCATAATTGATAATAAACCTTATTGTAACCAGGATAAAAATAATACTACTACTATGCAAAAAAATGTCTATATTTATAGTGATTTTTTAACCTATTTTTTTAAAGTATATTTCTATTTTTTTACATCTAACATAGGTACTATATGGGATTTTTAAATGAGAGTAACTTCCATGTTTGAGCATGGTTTGTGATATACTTGAGACACCAATTTAACATATAGTTTTCGAAGATACATTGAACAAATCCTATGTTATACGACACCTAACATATTATAGTAATTAGGAGTTATAATGACACCAACTTCCATTAGGAAGCATGGTTTATGATATGTTTGAGATACCAAGCTATAATTATGGTGATCATATGAGCACATAGAAATAATCGTTTCTTTTAGTGATATCCAAAAATGATCAATGTAAAAAAGAGTTATGTTGTGATTTTTAACACTTCTAAATTGTCAAAAAATCATTTAAAATTGAAAAATTATATTTATTATTACTTTTTATTGAAATTGTAATTTACTTAATTAACATTTGCTTAATTTTTAAAAAATAATGATTTTACTAACATTTTAAAATAAAGCATAGACTTGTATTATGATTAATTGTTAATTATAATATAAAATATATTTACAATTAAAATATGACACACTCTAATTATTTTATGGTTTTTTTTTTATTGAAATTTCACAATATAATTTTTGGTGAGAATGTAGATCTTTATTGTTTAAATTGTATTTTTGATGTGTCTATAGTAGAAAACTCGTAGAACATTGGAATTTGCAAACTACACCACTCAAACTTGTATTTCCACTAATTTATTCTAGATTTCATACAAAAATGATGAAAAATATACCTTAAAAAACTAAAATATAAAACCATAAATTATATTAAAACAATGTAAAATTAATAATAAACATTGAAATTGTAACAAAAAGATTTTTAATTTGAATATCTTGTTAATAAATGTTATACATTTAATATAAGATATTATATTGGATAGGATATTATATTATATTTCTAAAAAAAAATTGTAAGCTTATTAATACCTTTCATTAATTCATCTATAAAGCAGGCATGTTACAAATATGTGGTTCGTTCAGTGGCCTCAACTTGCCCAGTGGGAAACCGGGTCTGTTGGCCACCAAATCGCATTATAAGCCACCCAAAACATAAATAGTTTAAGTCTTTTTAGCCAAGCCTTATAAGGCTGATAATCAGGAAACCAACTAATAAACATCATATTGGAATCATAAATGCTACCCGACACAAACAACATAAAAAAAGCTAAAATTAACAATCATCGCTTCGACCCATTACTCATCTGATGATTCCACCAAATCATGATCTTTAACACCCGATCCTAGTAATTCAGATTGCGACAGGCATGGGATATGTCATTCAATGTGGCCAAGATAGGCATTCTGGTTCTACAACTGACATTGGATAAGCTAGAGTTCATTTTGAATGTCTTATAGACTCGACCGACCTCACTGTGCGTCGTTGTAATGGTGGTCACAACTATTTCTTTGGACACTATGTACTTCATTAACCAATAAAGATGAATAAATTTTCTGAACATGGTGAGACGATCGCACGTGTACCTAGGATCCATGATTAGTTCCCCCCAATCTTCGACTAGTGGTTCAAGCTCAGCTTCTGAATTCAACTCTGCTTCAGGCCACAGTCAAACATGGAAGTTACTCTTGTCGTGCAGTCTCTTGCCGCATAGTCTTGTGTCACGCAGTCCCCTACCTTGTTGTCCTCTGCCATGCAGTCGCTTGCAATGCTATCTCCTGCCGCTCATTCCTCTGTCGTGTTGTTCTCTACCGCTCAGTCTGACCGGAAGATGGATCTACATCTTTTCCTTTATCTTCCTAGTGTCTTCTGCCTCTTCTGCCTCAGCTTGAAGCTCCACCGCGAGGCTGAGACTTCACCATGTCTGTCAAGGCTAGGCCCCCTTTTCTTCACCCTTCTCCCACTTTCCCATACTTGTGACCTAACCCATTGTATAGAGGCTAGGAGTGAGGGCAACATAGGCGGACCTGGAATATAATTTGTATAGATAACCACCCAAAAAAAGCATTAACTTAATGAATGGTTGGAAAAACAAATGCAACATCGGGCAACATTCTGTCCCTTTAGAATTCGACCATTCGAGCCAGCAAGCATATATAATTAATAACCCTCCAGAGGTGGAAGGTATCACTAGAAAAATAATGGTGTCCCCCATACCCCCCTAAGCCCTAAGTCTGTAGACTTGGCCTGATCATTTTCCAGAACCCTTGCTTTCCACTGGGCTTGCCCCGAAAATTTAAGCTTAAATTGGGAAACCTAATTATCAACATGCAGAGAAAACATCATGATAAAAAACCAGAAACCAGTAAACATGCCCATGCGAGAAAGAGATTGCCAAAAAATATAGAAATCCACATCACATAATCAAGAAGGCCTATATTGCCAATCATTGAAACTGCTAATTTAACCAATGTTTCCTTTCCCCTCCAGGCACGAAGTTTATCCCAAGTAGCCTCCCTCCACCTAGGATACAGAGATAGCATTATGACATACCAGAATTTATACACCAACCTCTAATAGAGACAGGTAGCAGTTGGGTATTCTTCTCGCATTCCCGACACTGCAAACCTGTAACCAACAAACTTAGGCTCCTCAAGAAGCTAAGGACCGAGTTTATAAGATAGATATGAGGTTTTAATTCCCCCTTCGCTCCCACTACCTGTAGGCACCAAGGATTACCAACTTTCACATTGTGGATCTGCCAAGATCTGTGATGCTGCATATTATCACAGTGAATACGCGTGTGAGGGCGTGGGGGATACCACACACCATCCCAAAACATTAAAAGCTTGATCATGTCAATCAAGCCCAATCGGGCCTCAAGATGTCTTGCACCTCGATTGGGGGTATTATATTTCTAAATTTATCTTAATGACATATTTGCTTATAGTTTGACTAATTTTTAACCAAAAAAACAACAACTTAAGATTGACATATTCTAATAAAATAATATTAATGTGAAAATAATACATATGGTACAAATTATTTAATAATAATAATAATAATGATACATGTTATTTAAGGGTATTTAATTTATATGTACATAATACTATTAAAGTGGCACTTGGATTTAAACTATATATATTATATATATATATATATATAATATATATATATATAATTAAATCAAATTTTCATAGATATTGAGATTTGATGTGTGTTATCGTTAATGACACTTGGTAGCATATAGAATTTTTCTAATTTTATTTTTAAAAAAATATTATATGTACAAATTCTATTACAAGTCAAAAAATTAGTCATTTCAGTATCAAACCAATAAGAAAATAGAATATTCCAATTCAAAAAAAATTTCAATTATTTTTCTTCAAAATATTTAGTTTAATAATTTATTTTTTTCAAAAAACCTTAATAAACCTTATAAAATTGTTTAAGTTGTCGAGGACTAATTAAAAGTCAAACATTTTTTACTAAAACAAAGAAAAAATACAATGAGGCAAGTATAAAAAATACTTTTTATAAAAAAAATTATTGATATTAACATCATAGTAATAATAAAATGTAGTATTCTATTTAAATAAAAAAGAGAAGGCTACTAAGAAAGCAACACCCATAAGATTAATGAATGATTTTAAAATTTACTCAATTTTCAATTTAAATGCCAAAAGTAAATTATGAAAAGAAATAAAAATAAAATATTTTTCATTAAAATTTATATTACTCTTAAATACAACAAAAAATAATTAATTGAAAAGGCAAAAAAATAGAAATATTGTTTTTAAAATAATATTACTTTTAATAAACACAATAAAAATAACCAATATTTAAATAAAAAAATTTGTTATTAACTTACAAAGAATATCATATATGGGATTACTATTCTATTTTAACATCATAGTTATAATTAAAATGGTACTATTTATTAAATAAAAAAAAAAGGGCCTACTAACAAATCATATTCATATATAGTGAATTATTTTAAATTATCTATTTTCAATTAGTAAATTATTTGAAAAGTAAAAAAAATAAATAAATAAAATACAACTTAATGCTAAAATTAAATTAATAAAAAGACAAAAATAATAAATATTTTTTATTAAAATTATATTACTTTAAATAGTAAAAAATATTTTATAGAAAAATATGTTATTAAAAATAAATAATACTATAAGGATATAATAGCTATTTTAAATAAAAAAGAAAAAAAAAAACAATACCTATTAAGAAGTTATCTAAATTTGATCCTAATCTATATAATTTTCAATTTAGATATTACAATTAAATTAGGTAAGAAGACAATTTTTAATAAGAATATATTTTTCAATAAAAATTATGTTGTTATTAATATCACCACTAAATGTGCATTGTGAATAATTTATTATATATATAATAATTACACTATAATGAGCATCACCCATGCAACGAGTGTTAAGTGGGCTATTAAAAAATCATGTGAAATTAGTCCGTGACGACTACCTCTCATGGAAATGGTCATAGATGAATGACTTAATGCAATTGAATTCCAAAAAATGATTTCTAAGATATATATTCAAATAAAAAAGAAAAATGACAAAGTAATAT
>APFE030207673.1:11523-28606 GCA_000404065.3 Pinus taeda
ATTAAAAAAAATTACAATAAAGTTAGCAATAAATTAGATTACTTTGATAATTTTACCTTTCCACAGAGGATAACAAATATCTAAAAGTACATCAAAAATCTTGAAAGTTATTACCATACATAGAATCTATGTTGGCTTAAAAGTGGCATCTTTTATATATTCAACTAAAATATAAATCACTACTTTTATATATTCAACTAAAATATAAATCACTAATGACATAAATGATAATTCCTCTCCCCTCTTTAGACAGAGGAGAGTTTGAGCCTTTAATTTCCAATGAGATAAAGACAAGTGAATCATTTCATTTTTTTTTATACAACTTTGAATGAGTTTTTAGAGCCTTGATGGTTTGATAAGAAAATGATCCTAGATGACTTTTTACTGAAAAATGGAAGTCAAAGGATGCTCCTAGAAATAGTCTCATTGCATAGATCTATTCATTCTGAATCTACTGCAATTTGAATGGGCGAAAAATGGACTCCAAATGAAGGAGTTATCGCAAAAAGAAATTTGCCCATTATCCTTAGAAAAGGAGGCAATTTCTTATAAATGGGACTTAATGGAGAATATGCGTTCCTTAAAGAAATCACATCGGAAAAAGCCAAAGGAGAACTTAAAGTAAGGGTGAAGGACTCCCTGATTGTGATCATTGATATATCGCATCGGATTAAGGTCTTCATGTGATATTGGAACCCGGACAGAGCGATTCGCGATAGCGATGAAGCAGGATCGACGATCGACATGGACGATATATATATATATATCATTATATATATATATATATATATAATATAATATATATATATATATAATATATATATTATATATATATAATATATATAATATATATATATATATATATATAGATATATATATCGCATCGGAACCATATAGCGGACGTCACACAGACCTCGGGCTGTTGGACATTGTGATATATGATATGCGATTGGTGATCGGCACAGTCAAAGGGAAGACCCCCAGGAGCATTGCGATTGTGATATGCAATACGTCGATATCGGTGATATGCGATCACAACCACATAAAGGGTCGTTGACATATGCAACATGTGATTGCGATATGCGATCGAGGCACAAACCCGATGAGGTTTGTAAACGCAATTTTATAATATTTGAAATCCGGAATTGCAATTTTTCTTTGTATTTCCATGTATTTTCCAAATTCTTGGGTTTTAAGCATCCCGCCTGTGCAATTGCGATATTGCGACCAAAGGCAGACCCAATGGGATTATGGACGCAATTAGATAAAATTTGAGTTCCGACATAAAGCATTTTGTTGGGATTTCCATGTGTTTCTGTGTATTTCTGTTAGGAACCAAGAATGCGTTATTTGACAGATTTTGTTTTGGAAAAAGGTCGCCTATGTATTTTCTTTGTAACGACTCCCATTCACCTATGCCACGCTATAAGCGGGTGTTGCTGTAATAGGAATGCGTTATACATAGAGAGCCACAGAACCACAGAGCCAGATGGTAGTCGCAGAGCCATAGAGCCACAGAGCCAAAGGGCCAGTCGAAGGGACAAATGAATGATTACTCACAGAGAAATGGATAGGAAGCCGCAGAGCCGGAGGGATGCCTCACAAACACACTGAGAGCTCAATTGACAAGGCTGCTGAGGGTCGCAGATATTCACTTGGAGGTCAAGCAAAATGAGAAGCTCATGAGAGCCAAGAGCGAGAGCCAGAGTCGAGAGCCAAGAGCCAGAGCCAGAGTTGAGAGCTAAGAGCCAGAGCTAGAGTCGAGAGCCAGAGCCAGAGCTAGAGCCAAGAGCCAGAGCCAGAGCCGAGAGCCAGAGCTAGAGCCAGAGCCAAGAGCCAAAGCCAGAGCGAGAGCCAAGAGCTAGAGATAGAGCCGAGTGCTGAGAGCTAGAGCCAGAGCTAGAGCCAGAGCCGAGCACTAGAGCCAAGGGCCGAGAGCCAAAGAGCCAAACAACAAGGGATAAAAATGGTATTGTAAACCCATAGGTTCAGTTGTAAGAGTTGAGTATGGGACTTGTAAAAGAAACATTACCATAATCCCAGAGAGCCTAGTTGAGTTGACTAGAGCTCGCGGAGACGTAGCCCAAGAGGTTTGGGTGAACTTCTAATTATATTGTTGCCTTATGTGTTTGTTGATCTGTTGCTTTATTTACTATTATGTGTGTTTTACATCAGCATAAGCAAATGTACATAAGCACTTGTCAAGCACTTTTAATTCTGTAATTATCAATCATAAGCATAGATCTTGGGAATATATAAGCTTTGGAGTGGGAGAGGTTCTTGTAAGCTTGACAAGAAGCCTTTAGTGCCCCATTTCAGATCATGGTTAGAATCCATGGAGAGAGATTCCTTTCACCGGGCGAGATTTATCAAAGTTTTTAGAGCCTTGATGGTTAGAAGCCATGGAGAGAGATTCTTGTTACTGGGTGAGATTTAAGCTTGGCAACCCATTGCACACACCTTTTATTAACTGTAGTCTCTATTTCTGAAGTAGTAGAATGATAATTATGTTGTCATTATGAGATGTGCATGTTTGTTCCACATCATAAATTTTAGAGCAATCTACCATCATAGCACTATTGTTCGCTTGGTTCAATGTAGCATCCCCTTTTAATCCTCACCCTTTTGTAATATATAATTAACACTTATAATGATAGAATATATAGCTTAGATATTTTTCCATATTTTTAATTGATGTAATATTCATCTTTATTTAATATATTAAAGTTGAAACTGAGTGAATCCAACACCGACCTTGATGCCTATCAGGGAAGCTTGACTTAGGGGAAATTTGTGAGGGGGATTAGAGAAATTTCCTATCTAACTAAATTAATTGGCCAAAACTGTAATGTGCTAGTTGAGCTACCCAAACTACCAACAATTATGGAAAAATGGGGAAAGTAGTGCCAAATTTCCCCTAAGGTTGTTATAAAATCATAAAGGAAGAAAGATTTTCTTGTGATGTTTCTTGTTATTATGATTGTTTATATCTTCTTTCTTTTAGTTCATCAAGAAAATACCAAAGAAGCAACACATAAAATAATAGACACCATATGTAAGCACTATGCTAGGGAAAACCTCCCCTCGAGGGGAAACCCCAGTCAAGATATTCTTCCTTTCAATAATATTCTTTGAGACTCTTCACCCTAGACCAAGACCAGACCTTCCCTCCACACCAAGTCAACCTTCCATAATTTCGACCCCTTTCCAACAACTTCGACTAGGCAGCAACTTTTGGTAACTGGCAGCTTCTGACAACAGTGAAACTTAGAAGACTTCGTTCTCCCAATATAGGGCACGAAACATAGAAAGAGAGGTACCAAAATTTTGATTTTCTTCTTCTCCTTAAACTCCACCCAACTCAAATTTCCTTTGGCTTCCCGGAAACATACTTTTCACTTTTCCTAGCGATAGGATATATCAAACTTCTTGTGAAAGAGTATGTTCCAAATGAATTTGCTGTGCTTTTATTTATAGGCTCCACGTGAGGTTGAATTAGTGTCCTTAGGCCAACTTGATCTTATTCTAGGCCGACTTGGTGTGGAGGATACATCAATCATATTTGACTCAATACTTAACTTTTTTACATGATTCAAAAGCCCAAGAAGGGTCTTTTTAACAATACAATGACTGTATTGACTCATAATAAATCCTAGAAGTCCTCAATGGGGACTTTGACCTAAAACATGGTGACCCAAGCATGAAACCCATGCTTTCATAAGTCATGATAATAATAATAAAATTTAATTTTTTTATTCTTCTAACAAGTACATTACATGATGACTCAAATACATTAAATGAAGACTGGACCTAGTTACATTTTCCAACACTCCCTCTTAACTAGGGAGGTATTCATCATATACAAGTACAATGGGAGATCTCAAACTATATGAACCATGAATAACTTTAGGCACTGCAATACCATGGACTAGATTCCTGACTAGGGAAATCTATCCATTGATCTCTCAACAATTTAGGCACCGCAATGCCATAGACTAGATTCCTGATCAAGGAAATCTATCCATGTGGGACTAAGATGGACTCAACCTTTCAACCTCTCTAGGTACCATCAAGCTTACTTGCTAACCATTAACTCAGAAATCTAGGTGTGTGTTAGAGCTCAATGAACAATGCCATCTTTCAAACTTCGGGACCTAGACATAAGCACAAAGTGCTAGCCAGATGTCCTCTCAGGCAATGCTTCACTTACAAAGCCTCAACACCCCTTGATCCAGCAGATCAAGGATGACCAATCTCTCCCAATCAAACTGATTGGTAACTGGCATGACATCAAAACCTTCGAGAGATTCACCTGGACAAACATAACATCAATCAATAATATATGTACATAATCAAATACAAACCTCTAGGGTTAGCTAGACAACTTGATGTTGCTTCTCAACTTTTTATAGTAGGACTATCAATTGAATCTTTGACAGAAGATTCCTCAATCATACACTTTCCTTTCCTACTTCCCATGTAGCAGCATATCCTCCAAAATTCATTCTTCAACTAAAACCAATCTATGCCCTCCCTCTCAACCAAGAAGCACCTCTTCATGCATACTCCCTCTTAATCTTAGGGATATCTATTCTATTCAAGCTTCTTCAGGGAGATCAAATTCTTCTTTTTGTTATTGGAGAATCTTTCGTGGCTTTCAACCATTTCATCAGAGTTATCATTATCCTTATCATGCTTATCACATCAGCTAAAATCTTCACCATATTGAAGATTGTGTACGTGCACAACTTAGATAGAAAGTACAACCAAAAATATTGAAGCATGAAGTTATCCATATCATAATCTCAGAAGAATTTTAACCCAGACTTTTAAACAAGAGACATATACTCTTCAACATCTTGCTAGGGAATTTGTCATAAACCCTAGACTACTTCATAACAACTTTCATTTCATTTAGGGTTTCAATCTTCCTTCCAAAGGTATGACATACCTCACTTCGACATATAACAAACCCTAGAAACAATTCAAACAAATATAGATCTACAAAGCATCTAACAACTTTTCAAAATTCATATGTTAGAATTCACTAAGGTTTCATACAGATCCTAGATTTCATACAAAAGATTCAATCCAAACCTATCACCGCTTAGTCATTAATATGACCAACTTCCACTAGGGTTAGTTGCAAACCCTTATTTCCGATCAATCATCAATCCCAACCAAAACTTAGATTTCAACAATATTACACAAATCTCAAATTATCATATTATCATCATACATCAAGGATTTTTACTTCTACTAAGGTTCAACTCCAAAACCCTATAATTACATTTTCACAATCTCAATAATCATTAAATAGATCTTAGATTGTTATATAACACATACTAGAGAATTTAACTACTACTAGGATTTAGCTGCAAACCCTAGATTTCCAAATATCACCATCCTAGAATCTCAGATAAGGACTTCCATTAATTCCTAAGACTTATGACCATCAATAACTAGGTCAACACACATATCAAGGAATTCATAATCATACATAAGCATATCATATGTCTGACAACATTAATACATCTGACCTAGACCAAGCTAGGGATTCATCCAAAAGGACATATCTATATATAACTATGATTTCATCATCATGCAAAAGGCATTTCATATCATGTGTTAGTCAAACCCAACTTCACAATGATCAATAAGCATTAGATGCACAACATTCTTGATTATACTATGGTTTGATTAGATAAACACACATGCCAAGGAAATCATTTCTAAGACATTATAAGGGTCTTGCTTACATATTCCACCAAACCTTAATGAGTTAGGGTTTCAACATATGAAGATAACAAACCCAAAAATTACCAAAATTTCAAGGGTTCGGGATTTTAGACCTTATCATTCAACCCTAAGTTAGGTTTTCCTGATCATACCAAAATCCTAAACATGATATCATCAATAAAAATTTCAAATAGAATTTCACAATATCCCTAAGTAGTTTAGGGTTTCAGACATTCACATTAGCATACCCTTAGGGTAGGGTTTTCGAGAAGCTGTCTAGGGTTCTAGAAAATCAATTAAGAATATGAGTGGGGTGGGTATATTTATCAAGTCATGAATCACCCAGAACACGAATCTTTCAATATACCTAGACATAACAATGTTAGTAATAGACTCTCAAATGAATAAACCTTTAATATAAATAAATCAATGCATTATAGTTTAAGGCATACCTTTATTTCTTGACCAACCTTTCCTTAGCTCTCTCCAAACTCCTTAAGGATATAGCATATGTTTTCCTAATCAAGGAAATAGAGGGAGAATGGTGATTAGTGTTAATATAATCAACACTTAAACAAGTACATGAAACCAAAAACTGAAAGGAGATGAGATGCTTATTTTTGGGAGTTGTTGGGGGCTCCCTCCAAAGCTTGAGGGATAGCTACAAAATTATGAGAACAATAAAAATTTCTTTTCCAAAATATGTTAAAAACCTATAAATTGTAAAACATCAAAATATAAAATAAGATATCTAAGGCTACAAGCAAAGGACTTAGTAGTGTAATTCCCTAATGTCAGATTCTTCAGCCTTGTCTTTCTTTGGGTATCCTTCTTTAGCAATGTTGGCATAATCTCTATTTCTCTTCTTATTCTTTGGATTGTTGGGATAGTCACTCTTGTAGTGACCCTTCGTATGGCATTGATAGAATTCTACCTTGGACATGTAAACTTTCTTCCTTGGTCCTTTGGATTTATTTCCTTTATGTTGAGAAATGTAGCCATTTGAAACACCTTCTGAATTGGAAACTAAAGAGATCCTCAATTCTTTCTGACTGTAGGTAGTCCATAGTTCTTCAAAAATGGGAGCTTCCTTCCAACTATTAAGACCTATGGCAAATGCACCCCAAGTAGGTGGTAATCCTAATAGGGAAATGATCACGAGTTCTTTGTCTAGAACAATTTCATCAATGGCCAAAAGATCATCTCTGATTCTTGCTATCTTCACAAAGAAGGATGCTACGTTGTCTTCTTGAGTCGTGTTTGTGGTCCTTAGCTCATTCTTCAAAATTTCTACTTGAAAAATGTTCTTAATAGTAAATAACTTTGCTAAGGCTTCATACATTTACTAAGCATGATTGATGTTAGCTATGAATGGGACAAGTTTTTCCTTTATTCCTTCTACCATCAGAGTCATGGCCACCAATTCTAGTTCCCTGAATTTCATTTTGTCATCATCACTAGAATCCTCTGTAGGCTTCTTTACTTTTCCTTCGACCAAGTATAGTACATTTTTATTTTCAAGGATGAGATCAATCCTCTTCTTCTAGGACCTGTAGTTAGAGCCACCCTCAAGTTTGTTCTCTCCCTTGATTGTGTTAGACATATTCCTTGAATATAGTGGACTCTTTCCCTGAGATAATCCTTTTGAATGGTTCCTTGATCAAGTGTTTGAGACTGATTTTTTCTTCCTTCTTCACCAAAGCTCCAATACCATGGTAGAAAATAAAAAAAATAAAAAATATTTTCTTATTCTTGATAATTACTTATGATGTTCCTTGTTATTACGATTCTTTATATCTTCTTTCTATTAGTTCATCAAGCAATTACCAAAGTAGTGGCACATAAAACAATAGACACCAGATGTAGGCACTATGCCATGGAAAAACCCCCCTCGAGGGGAAAACCCAGTCAAGAAATTTGCTCTTCCAATAGTATTCTTTGAGACTCTTCACCCTAGACCAAGACTAGACCTTCCCTCCACACCAAGTCAACCTTCCATAATTTCGACCGCTTTCCAACAACTTTGACTAGGCAGTAGCTTCCGTCAACAATGAAACTTGGAAGACTTCAATCTCCCAATCTAGGGCATGAAAAAAAGAGAGAGAGGTACCAAAATTTCGATTTTCTTCTTCTCCTTAGGCTCCACCCAACTCACACTTCCTTTGGTTTCTTGGCAACAAACTTCGCACTTTTCCCAGCTACAAGAGATATCAAACTTCTTGTGAGAGAGTATGTTCCAAATGAATTCGATGTTCTTGTATTTATAGGCTCCATGTGAGGTCGAATTAGTGTCCTTAGGCCGACTTGATCTTCTTCTCGGTCAACATGGTGTGGAGGATACATAAATTATATTTGACTCAATACTTAAACTTTTTACATGATTCAAAATCCCAAGAAGGGTCTCTTTAAAAGTACATTGATTCTATTGACTCACAATAAATCCTAGAAGTCCTCAATGGGGACTTTGACCTAAAACATAGTGACCCAAGCACGAAACCCATGCTTTAATAAGTGACAATAATAATAAAAAATATATTTTCTTTATTCTTTTGACAAGTACATTACATGATGACTCAAATACATTAAATGAATATTGAACCTAGTTACATTTTCTGACAAAGGTATGGGCTACTTACCCCATTTTTGGATACTTATGGTTTCCACGTAACACAAGGGAGGGACCCAAATTTCTAAGGATGGGAAACATGCATGTAGTTAGGCAGTGAATTCTAATGGCAAGGAGAGGAGAGAATTATTTTGGTAGATTAGAAAGCTCAAAGAATGTAGAAGACACCACATACAAGTAGTGTAGACATAGAGAAGAAGATAAAGAAGGATGAAATGAGAGGAGAACTCCAAGCCCTATATATGAAGGAGAGTGGCCTTCATATTCTCTTATCCAAAGTGAACCCTATAGAACCCTGAGTGAGGTTTCCCTTAAGGCATCATATCTGGCTTTGGGTGGCCAACTGTGAAAAACTTGCAACATAGTTGTTGTAAATTTTATCCCTATACATTAAATTGTTGCAAGCATGTTCTTCACAAAATAGAAAAGTTAACATAAATATTTTATCTTGTAAACCCAAAAATAGGAAAATTAGAAAGATTTTTCAATATATATTATTTCGTATAGTATTACAATAAAAGATAAATATCCTGCAACATCCATAAACTGGAAATCCATTTACCATAGATTACAGTACAACCATAGTTCCTTAATCAAAACTACGAAACCATGGGAAAAACCACCAATTTCCACAAAATTGCTAATGGTGAAAATCATGTGTTAGAAGGCACCAAAAATAGATACGAAAAATCATCCAAAAGGTTTTCTTTGGGGGTGTTTCCCTCAAACCCCCCACCCCCCAAACAAGGTGGTATATTGCTCCCCCATTACCCTTCCTTTGTGCCTAATGCAAGATACAACACGTGAAGGTAATTATGTAAAGAATATAACACATAACTAAAATTATCCTACTTGTTGTTTTCTTTGCTCACAAGGGGTCACACGAGTACATGATTAAAAATATAGGGAAATAATGCCCATTGTTTCTCTACATGAAAAGAACTTCTTAGAGATATGATATTTTGTTAATGAATCTGCAACATTCTTTAAAGTTTCCACTTTCACCAAAAACGCCTTTTCTTCAACCATATCTCTCACAAAGTGATACTGAACATCAATAGACTTTGTTTTAGAATGATACATAGGGTTCTTCACTAAGAAGATTGCATTTTGACTGTCATAATATGTCCTCATACTCATTGTACTAGCCCAATATCTGAACACAATCTCTGCAACCATACTACATGTTTACATGAGTGACCGCCATGTATTCAACTCCTCTTGTTGAGATTGCCACTATAGATTTTCTCATGTTCATCCAATTGTTTTCTCCTCCAAATAGATGAAACACCCACCCACTTGTAGATCTTCTAGAATCTAGATCTATAGTCTAGTCTGCATCAACCAATCCATGTATGTCCAACACTTTTTTCTAATCTTGATCTCCCTTGATAGCATAAGCCTCAACCATTAGTGTCATGCAAATAAATAAAATTCTAGTTACTATTATCCAATGCTCCTTCCTTGGTTTTGACATATACTTGCTCAACGCTCCCACTTCATATGCAATGGTTGGTCTGGTACATGCCACTGCATACATCAAATTTCCAATGAAACTGACATATGGAATGTGGGAATCATTCTCTTCCTCTTGCTATGTCTTGGGACACTATTCTATAGATAACTTTACACCTACAAGAATAGAGACCTTTACTGGTTTACATCCCTGCATATTAAACCTATACAAAATTGTCTCGACATATTTCCTCTTATTTAACCAAAGTTTCCTATTTTTCCAATATCTTTTAATTTCCATGCTCAAAATGAAATTTGTAGCACCAAGATCCTTCATGTCAAATTTATAGGACAACTAAATTCTCACTTCTTAGATAATTTCCTTGTCATTTCCAATCAACAACCTAACATCCACACACAACACCAAATAAATAAGATGATCACCAGCTAATTTGAAATACACAAAATGATCCTCTTTTATCCTTGTGAAGTGAAGTCCCAATATACAAGTATCAAATTTTTTATACCATATTCTTGGTGATTTCTTTAACCCATACACAAACGTTTTTAGCCTGCATACCGACTCTTTTTTTCCTTTAACAACAAAATATTATGGTTGCTTCATGTAAATTTTTTCTTCCATATACCCATGTAGGAATGGTCTTTTTACATCTATCTATTCTATTTCAAAATAAAAGGAAACAACAACAAATAAAATAAATCCAATAGAAGTTTACTTGGTAATAAAAATCTTACCAAAGTCAATTCCCTCTACCTAGGAATAACATTTTACTACTAATTGAACTTACGACATTTCTCCACTTTGCCTTTTGTGTTCAAATTATTCTTAAAACACCCATTTTCTTCCATTGGGATTTCTTCCAACCGGTGACCCCACAAGATCACAAGCCTCATTCTTGTCCAAGGATGCCATTTCTTCAACCATTTCCTTTTTCCATATTTTTCCATCCTCTCTATACACTGCCTCCCTAATAGTTCTAGGATCATCATCAGTAATAAACAAAGAAAAAATTGAATGAAAATCAAGTGGAGTATACCTTTCTTGTTGCCTTCTTTCTAAATTGATCTCTTCAATATCAAAGTATGTCGTTCTTCTTCTTCTTATTCATGTTCTTCTACAAAGTCTAATTCATCAACCTTCAATTGAAACTCCACATTTTTGGGTTCTCTCTTCCTTCATAGGACTTCCTGTTTGAAAACGTCTTCTATTTCTCTAAATACCACATCTCTAATTTACTCAATCTTTTTAGTTTATGGGTTCCAAAGCTTATACCTTTCATACCATCTTTATATCCAATAAAGACACACTTTTCTAGTTTCTTATCTAGCTTATTCATATTCTCCTTTGGAGTGTGTACGTTGGGAGTGGGATCTCCCAAGGATAGTTTTGTGGCTAAAAGCCCATGTTTTGGTCAAATTTTGTAATAAAATTGTAAAGACTCCGCATTTTGTGGTCACGGAGACCGAAGGTGTCATAAGTCATAAAGGGTTGTCCACCCTTAGTTTTGTAAAGTAAAGTTGGCTGTAAGAGATCTACCCATGGTCCTCGAACCATGGGATTGTATAAAAACAGATAAGCTCTAAGTAGTTTAGAGTCAGCGATCATGTAAGAGAGTCATAGCTCTGAAGTAAGAAGTCTAAGTTTCGGGTCGTAGCGTAGGTAGAGGCTTTGTAGTTGAGTGCGTAGAGGCCTAGGGTAGAAGTCCATAGCTAAGTGCGCGGACCCCTGCAGCTATATGCGCAGGGTGGATAGAGTTTGTAATCACTTGGAAGACATCAATAAAGAGAAGTATTCTGCAATTTCTGTGTCTTGTTCCGATTAATGCATATTGTCATTTTATGTATGAATTTCCTTTATAATGCTTATGTGATGCATGAATGTGTATAATTATGTTGGATAATTGAACGCAATTAAGAATATCTATTGACACGGTGCTAACTGTGAGTATCTAATAAGACAAGTAAGATTCTTAAGGTAACTTGACAATCTCTGCAAGACACTGCCTTAGTAGCGCGAAAGTGTCTAGATTGAGGGTTAGGGCTCCGCAAAGGTTAGTTGTCCCTTTTTGCGGAGGTATCGAAGGAAGGAATAAGGGGTTAGGTAGACAGAGCCCTAGAACTAAGTGACCTGCGCGAAGGCAGGAATAGAAGGAATAAAACGACATTAGGACCATCTAAGGGTGCAGAAACTTGGTTCCGACATCCCCCCATACTGCTTTGAGTGAGACTTCGGTCCACGCTCCACGGGTTGATGCCGAAAGGGCCAATAGTGTAGGGATTTGTTTGGTTAATTAACGTTGAACCTGGGTTAGGCTCTGACAAGCCAACAAATGGTTTAGTTGTCGGGATCGGAATCTGCATAAAATATGTGTGATGTTGTATCACTGGAATCCAAATAAGAAAGAGATCAGAGACTGGTTGGATAGGAAGATCCACAAATTCGCGATGTAGGAGAACAAAAACCCACGACTGACAAAGGAATAGTGGTTGGACAGGTACCTGTGTACAGAGATCCACAATATATTTTTCTGCTCCTTTTCGGTTGAGCTATATGAGTGGATCACGAAGCTAGAAAATAGACAAGGAAGGTGGAAACTTGATGGTCCTATTGTGTGGACCCCAAAGCTAGTACGAAGGTTGGAAGAATATGAGGATGAGATTGCCCGCGCTGTCGATCATTGGCTCGATTGCTTCATAGGAGGATTTGTAATTGAATTTGCAGTCAATACGTCAGTCAGCTATAATGAGGCAGAGCGACACTTTTTCAAAGGACCATGAGGTAAGTACATGACATCTTTGAATACCTAGATTAAAATGTTGTTGTGCGAAGAACAGGTTATGCAGTTACCTTGAGTTTCGGAGCTACGCCAAGTGGAGAAACTGACAAGAATGAAGGAAAAAAGGGTGTTGAATATAGTCCATTGATTTCACCTCTGTGAGGTGATAAAAAATGGATAGTGTAGGTTTCTCTATGAAGTTCTATTCATTTAATTAGACAAGGACTCCCGCGAATACCACCACCACCCACACAACCTCCAACTTCACCACCATCACCTGCGACTTCACCTGTACCACCTCCACCACATTTCAGTATGGCAAATTTAGTGAAGCTGCCTTTGTTTAAAGGCTTGGGGAATGAGGACCCGGACCAATTCTGGTTCGTTGTAAAATCTATATGGGAAGATCAAGGCGTTACAGACGATAACATGAAGAAGGTGACATTGGTTAGTGCTCTGAAGGATCGCACGCTAACCTGGTACATCAAGTACTCTAATGATAACCCGAATGCTGGAGAGATAGATATCAAGATCATGCTGAACAAAGAATTCAGTAGGACTTAATCTAAAGCACAGTTTATTGTGGGGTTCAAGGAAATCGCAATGCAGCCAGGCAAGACACCTTGGGAATTAGATCAGAGGTTGAAGTGTAAGATCCATGAAGCTAATATGAATTTAACAAACGGACAACATCGCGAATGGTTTGTGGTTTTTCTAATACCACACTTAGGGGTTGTGTTGTCACAACAAAAGATAATAACTCAGGCGGAGGCCTTGGATATTTCAATGAGACTCCATGAAACACCAATGCAAGATCCAAATCTGGGGGTTCAATGTATCCATACGCAGTTGAAGAATCTGTGCCTTGAGATGCAAAGTCTGAAGCAGGACAGAATGGTTCGACTAGAGGTGCGCGAAGAGGTATGGTGCTTGAAATGCAAGAGTTAGGGGCATGACAAAGACCATTGCCCAATCTTTGCAAACTACATTGTAGGAGGAGGACCGACACCTTTGAGGCTGGAAGCTCAAGAAGGACCAAGCACGGGACCTGCATTGTGGTGCGCTATATGTTAGGTAGCAGGAAAACATGCCACGAATAACTGTCATTTGCTACAAAAGTTTGTACAGACACCGCAACAACTATTTTGCAACTTTTGTAGGTCAGTAGGGCATGGTGAACGCAACTGTAGAAGCTATGAGTTGATGATGCATAGAACACCCGTCTATAGGGTTCAGAAAAAAACATGGCCCCCTCACCAGAGCACAGGGATGGTGCAGATAGGATTTCAGGGGCGCGGACGAGGCCGAGGCGGAGGAGGACTTGGCAGAGGTCGACGACAGTTGATCTACTACAATTGCGGAGGGCTAGGACACTATGCCTGCAATTGCACTAACCCAACACATCCATCGTGTAAGTGATGCACCTTGTTTGATCATGAAATGGAAGACTGTCCTACGCTGATATCAAGGATGCATGACAAAGGGGTGCTACCACCTCCACCGACTTAGAACCTGCAGAAAATGAGGTCTGAGCCACACGAAGAGGATCCAAACGTAAATATAGTGCTCAAAAGTGGAATCACAATAGTAGATGATAAGGGGAAATAGCTAGAAGACAGTACATGGGTTCGCAAAGCTCCGACGAAGGAGGCTAAATTCGATTTAGAGTGGACACGTGAAACATTCATGGAGGTGAAGAAGAGCTTCAATGAGGCCTCCACCTTAGGAAGCAAGGATAAGCCTGATGAGGAGATGGATCCTTCTATGCTTAAAACCTTCTTAGAGACCTGCATGAAGCTACTGTGTGATAGCAAGGTTGTGAAGGGGATGCAGGTGCTCATAAATAGATGTACTGAAAACACTCTGGCTGAGCCGCGTGTAGTGTGAAAGCTTGGTAAGCATAAAACCAGGATGGGATGGGAAATGATACTAACCGTGCAGATAAGAGAGTATGAGATGGATTAGGTTATCTTGGACTTGGGATTAGATGCGAACGTTTGACCAAAATAGACTTAGGAACGAATGGGGAGACCCGCACTGTAGTAGTCTCCGATTCAGCTAAGGATGATGAATCAACAGAAGATCATCCCCATGGGGTGGTTGCAGGGTGTGACTGTAGATATTGAAGGTGCGAGTGTGCTGGCTAACTTTGAAGTGAAAGAAATTGTGGATGACAACAACCCCTATCCTACGCTCCTGGGAATTGATTGGGTTACTGATATGAATGGGGTAATCAATCTAAAGAAACGAAAGATGATATTTGAGAAGAAATAACTCTGCGTAATAGTACCCCCAGATCCTACTAAAGGATTGCGCTATACTGAACCAATTCTCGATTATGAGAGAAATGATTATTTGGATTGTATCTATAAGATAACAACATGAGACCAAGATTGGGTGAATCCCTCCGTGGATGGACGAATTACATGAGATTGAAAGAGGTCTTGCACCTCAGACTCTGATGAAGAATTAGAGTGATGGCAGAATCGGTTACACAAAGTAACCACACTGAGTTGTAGCATGATGACCTGGTCGCTACACTGTGTGTCGTCGGAGGTAAGGAATCTTCCCACTTATGATGGCCTAAATGATGTAGATATCTTCTTGGATGCATTTGAGAGGGAGGTACTAGAAAATAAGCGCTTCCAGGCATTGGACTAGGCATTGTGCGCTACACCCGTAAGATGGTGGGGTATGCACAAGGGAAGCTTTGATGATTGGCGCGAATGTAGGAAGATGATGAGAACTCGCTTTGGGAAGCCAAAGGTGTGAATGACAGATACGTATGATGGGAAAGATGACCCACGTGTGCAGTTAGTTAAATGGGCTCAAGCTTATGGAGAAAAGCCCTAGCTTGAATGGGTACACTTGTTCTATCACACCCTGGGTGTCGTTCCGATGAAATGGTATTTGGAAAAAGAGCTCTGCCATGGTATAGGTGAATGGGATATTCTGCACGAAGGATTCATAATGACATTTAGTTTTGAAGACGAGTTTGACAATATTGATGAGGCACTACAAGAGGTGAAAACAATAATCTTTACGATACTGCGGTATCCTTTAGACCTGATTCAACCTGAGTGGGCTACTCAGCTGAGTCACGCACTAGAATGTTATAACATAACTGCTAAAGAAGAGGACAAGGATCCGCGAAAGATTAACATCCCTGAAGCAGAAGGCCACTGTGAGGTCGAAGGATCGTAGATTGAGCATACTAATATAACCACACCGCTGAAAACAAAGCAAGTAAACATTGGTATGGAGGCAGAACCTGAATTCACGAAGATTGGAGATTACTGGGATGACACAATGGTGGATAAGGTTGCTAAATTGCTCTGCGAATACCAGGATTTATTCCCTACCAAGTTTACAAATCTAAAAGGGATAATTGGGGACCTAGGTGTTATGAAGATCACGTTGAAGCCCAACATGAAACTGGTTAAGCAAGGGCGTTATCGTCTCAATCCGAAGTATAAGGAAAAAGTTCGCTTAGAGCTAGACAAGATGCTTGTGGTAGGCATTATTGAGCATGTGGAAGGATCTGACTGGGTAAGCCCAATGGTGGCACAAGAGAAGAAGTAGAAGGATGAAATAAGGATATGCGTGGATCTCATAAAGCTGAATGAAGCTTGCATACATGATCCTTTCCCGACTTCATTCACTGATGAAGTGTTGGACAATGTAGGTGGCCAGGAAGAATATTCCTTCATTAATGGGTTCTCGGGGTACCACCAGATCAAAACTGCATCGAAGGATAGGAGCAAGACAACCTTCGCGACTGAGTGGGGTTATTTCCAGTACACTGTAATGCCGTTTGGATTGAAGAATGCACCTGCGATTTTCTTGCGCATAGTCATTGTTGCATTCAAAGAGTTTATTCATAAGTTCCTGGAAGTATAATTTGATGATTGGACTAGTGAAACGCCATGTAGCAAGCTTGCGTCTGATGCTGGATACCTGTCGAAGATACCAGATCGTGTTCAATCTAAAGAAGTGCTTATTTTGTGTTCCCTTTGGATCCCTGCTAGGTCATGTGGTTTGTAGACAGGGACTAATGGTAGACCCCGCCAAGATTGTGGTGATACTAAATGTTGAAAATGAAAAGATGATGGAGCTTAGTGAAAAGAAGTCGCCTTCACTAAGTGGGCCCGCAGGATATTTTTGGCGCAAAGTCTAGTTTTAGACTATGTCTATTTTTAGACATATGGATCATGGTCTATGAGTTGCAGGATGCTATTTATGGATGATTGGTCATATTGGTAAAAATAGATGGACCTCTATTTTTAGACATATGGCTAGAGTCTATTTTTAGACTGCCAGTCAAAAAATAGAACAGTCGAATATTATTATCTCTTAATAGTATTTGGACTATAAACATTATCTTATCCTCTTGCAACACTTCAGTTCGAGCTACGGATGTGGCACATGCAACTGCTAGAAGGAAATACACTTTTCCTATGGGTTA
>APFE030207684.1:0-13844 GCA_000404065.3 Pinus taeda
AGTATTATCAGGATAATTATTCTTTTTCAAAACAACTGATATACGCTACTTCAATTTAATAAACCTGCGTATGTACGCAGTTATGCAGAATAAAACCCGCGTATGTACGCAGTTATGCAGAATAAAACCCGCGTATACAGAACATGCTTTTATTTTACTTAATCTTTCTGATGATGATTGTTAGTCAGTGATGCAGAATCCAATAACAGTATCCAGAGACAGTAAAACAGAGCAGAAAGACAATCAGACACAAGAACACAAGATATAAGGTGGAAACCCAATGTGGGTGAAAACCACCTGCTGCAATTCGTCTCTATTTTCCTTTTAAATTAGAAAACTTCTTTTACAATGTACTGGTGCAGTCTTTTTACCAGTATGCAGGCTGCAACCTGCAGAGAGCTACTACTCTCTCTCGTTCTCCAATTTCTCCTGGAAGGGAGCAACAACCCCCTTTAGCTTTTGCACTAGCCAAGATACTAGTACGTAGGTGCTGGCCTACAGAAGGCTACAACCTTCTCTTTCTTCCAAGGACCACTTTTCATCAATTTTCAAACTGGATCCATGAACATCAAACAATCATCAAGAATCAACCAATCTCCTTTTCACCAACTAGATCTGAAACAAGTAGATACTTCTCTGACAGCTGTACACAGAACACTGTACCAGAAACCACACAGCAGAAACAGAACCCAAAACACAGCAGCAATAAGCAGAAACGGCTAGATCACAGCTTAAGGCATATACGCATTTTCAACAGTCTGCAACTTGCGTGCATACGCATCTGCGTATGGAACAACCTGCGTATACGCGCTTTTACTTCCCTTAAACTACGTGTATACGCGCCTTCGCTTTAATGAACCTGCGTACAAATCTATAAAGGACAACACACTCTTCCAGATATTCAATCACTAATTAACCCAGATTATAGATCAGATAAGCGCCACATCAAGCAGATCAAAAACATACAGAGATACTATCATTTAGGCTTAGAGATTATGACCCATGAATAGACCTTATCCTTCCTTTTGTGCTAAGGTTCCTCCTTCCTCCAGATCCAAATTTGCATCACCATCCAATGTACCAGCTCTAACACTTTTCAGATCTTCAATAATAATCCAGATAGTGATTTGTCACAAGATCTCCTTCCTCTTTTATAGCCCTAGGCCTTCCCCAATACCATGGTCCAAAACCATAAACATTTCATACCATTGAACCAAAAACAATGGATCGGCACAATTGACGAGACGCCATGGTCCAAAAACATAGGTTCAAGTTCCAAGATCTAACTGCCATGGACCAAAAGAGTGATCACCAACATATACGCGCTTTTGTAATGTATAACCCGCATGTATACGCGCCTTTGTCTAGATGAACCTGCGTATATGTCTTTTTCTATTTTCTGAGTGCCTAAACTGAGATCTGTTACCAAAGAGGGTTGCCATCAAGAACAACACCTGTGCCATAGCTCCAAACCTGTGCCATAATGCCAACAGTTCGAAGGAAGGCTAACAAACTGGCAGATTTATTGGCCAACCAAGGAGTGAATTGTACCATTAGCAGAGTCACGATGGGTTGGCAGGGGTTGTCTCAGAACAGACTAAAGGAACAGTGTGGCTGCCAAGCTTATGAAGATATGATGGTGTATCGCAACAAATCTATGGAGGCTTTGGCCAGATAGATTGGCTTCGATATGAGTTGCTACTTTTTCCTCATTTTAACCCTTCTTTGGTTGCTCGACAGATCCTGTGGCCTGGGTAGTAGGCCGGAGGGTTGGGAATGTACTTTACAGGGGTTCATCAATTGGTGCAGAGGGGTTGGAGTGAGAAGCCGAATTCTGGGCTTCCATGGTGGTCGGGATTTCCTTGCTTCTCTTCAAGGGGATGTAATTCCGCCCTAAAGTGGTTTCTAGTCATCGGGTGCCTTTCAAGTAGAAAGCGGTTTTTAAGTTTTGGGAGCGATCCCACTCAAGTTGCTACACGTGGCGGTGGGATGGGTATGAATACCACCCTCATCGCACGCTAACCTATTGGAATTTAGGCCCGTGCAATATGATCCTGGGCTGTCGAATCAAGCACGGAGGATCGACGACTAGGATTCATCGTGCATGTTGGTGGGTCCATGTGGTTAGGAGGCGATATTTCTGGCAATGCGATATCTTCCTCTGCCATTGGATCAAACTTGGGAGATCTACGTTCAGGATCCTTCGTACTTGTTCGTGGGTCCATACGGTTAATCGTCGGGCTCCTTGGCACTGCAATTTATTCCTCCACCATTGGATCGGGTAGGGTGCTTTGATGATGGCGATTAAAGGCTTCAACATTGATTTCAGTTTTGACTTAGGTATTTCTTTGGTTTGATTGTTAATCCCCATTCGGTTAATGGTGGGTTGAATGGCTAGCCTTGGCACGGTCGGGCGCTTGAGGGTTTTTGTTGTTTTGATTGGGAGGGTTCAGGGTTTACACCCTTAACTTGTTGCCCTTGGTTGTTGGGTGGTTGATTTTTCCCGATCCATGGATCCACTTGGATGGTTGTAATCTATGTAAATTATTTTCTGATTCAATGACAATGAAGGTACGGCTCTTTCTTTAGCAAAAAAAAAAAAATGTATCTCATCGCTCACAATATAACATTAAATTTCAATCTAGCATATCAATAGTGATCATGAAAGATTGATTAGCAAACATATATGTGAACAATAACATAAAACAATTCCTTTCAAAGAAAAAACACAGAAAAATAGGATAATAGTACCCGATAAACTGTAGATTTTCTCATCTCGGATATACAAGTGGTTTATCTTATTAGGAAAAACTTAAAATAAAATAGTGCAATTTCAAGTCATTTCTTTTTTAGAATTCAGAACCCCCTCTCCATCTCGGAGAAGTAGATTTATAGTATTAATACAAGAAGGAATAAAAACAACCTTTTCCATAAATCTCTCAACAGAATAAGGACTATTCACGAAATAGTTACAACAATCTCTAAGCTTAGGATGAAGACTGTTCAATAGTGAGGTCTCTCAATCTGTAAATATCCAACAAATTGGTGAGTTCTGGGGGATGTCTGGGCTTGATCCTCATCTAACAGGTAAAAATAACAGGCTTCAATGATGGCAGCATATGATTAGAAATATTAGTAACACATTGGAGAAGCAACCATTGACTATGTGGTTTAACTAGAAACTGCCAATGATGCTTGAGGTCAAGTTTAGATAACTGCTCGATCCTCTTTTCTATTGTTGTAATCTGTTCCAACCAAACCTTCAGCAATGACTTTCCATCTGGTAATGAATCTTCATAGCAATTAGAGATGAGATTTGATTGTAATAATGTATCATTGACCATTTCAATAATGGAGTTGGAAAGATTTCGGACTTCATTCACAGCAACCTCAAATTGCTTCAACCTGATTTCCCATTCTCGAAACACTATTATCTTTTGGGCTTCATCAATTTTATATAGATTTGTAATTGTACCTTCTTCACTTTCCTTCCAAGTTAGAAAATCAGAAAGTTGCTCATCCACTTCTTCAAAGTAGTTCACCATATCAAATAATTGATCAACAAGAAAACTGGTAATTTTACATTGATATTGAAGTATCGTGAGCTTGTTGCAGAAGATTTTATGTTGATGCTTGATCAGAACATTTAATTATTTAGCCTCTTTCTTGAATTCTGCGAATGTAGGATTGACATACAATTGTTCTATTCTCTTCTACATTTCCTTGATTTGATTATCTTTCATCTCTACTTTCTTGTCATATTGTACCTTTAGGGAATCAAATTTTTGTTGTAGCTCTAACACTTGATTCAGCCATTGTTCATTAATTTTTTTTTCTCAATATCAAGAGCCTACTCCAACGAGATGGTTCTGTTAGTGTCAGTCTTTGAAGCCTTCCTCCAGTGATCAAACATGCTCTTACAAAATGATTTTAAGGTGTCAAAGTCAAATTTTGTCATTTCAGTGAGTCGTCAAGTAAAATTTGGTCACTAGGTATTAGATCTAGGATTTGTTTTCATTCCTTCCAAAGTTTTCCAAGTGTCGGTCCATGTCACCATTCAACTGAGTGTACCATCATTTAGAGAGTTGTCATCATTATTTCATGTTCCAATGGGTCATTTTACACCTTGTTTGTGCTTCAGTTGTGCTCAGGTAAGGCTCATTCCGCTCTCCTAGGGTTTTTGTTTTTGAGCAAGAAAAAATGAATTTTGGAAAAATGAGAGAGCTTTTTGTCTACAAAAGGCCAAGGAAGAAAAAACTCCTTCACTTTTTACACATGTGTCATGTTTTTATAAAATGTCAAAAATATAGTTTCCTTAGGAGGGTTGCTGCTCCTCTGGAGTGACCTTGGTAAAATCAAGATTTATCCTAGCTTGGTTGGCCAAATGATTTTCTTGATGAGTCAAACGATAACTAGACACAAAGATCTTTCCAATGAGCCATCATAACCTCAATCTTGAGTTGAGGAAGACCTTCAAAAGTTGACTGCAATAGCACTCTGCATTTAGGCAGCCTCATTTTGCACATTTTGACTTTTTATAGGGCAAATTAACTCCAAATTGAAAAATTCAAGATGTTTTGGAAATTAGACTCAATAAGCTTTCCAACAAGCTATCCTGCACCCAATTTGGACTCAGGAAAGGCCTCCAAAAGTGGTCTGAGAAAAGGCTTTGTGCATTAAAATGGTGTTATGCATTGGATGGTTCCTCTCAGTGCAAAATAATACTGGTGCTATGCATTAAATTAGCGTTGTGCACCTGTTGGGGAAGACCAAATTGCTACAAATCTCCTTAAAACTTCTCAAAAATCACTTTGATGCTTGTGCCAACTAATTTTACCATTCCTCTTTGCTAAGAAAGAAGTGTGCTTGATTTCTTGAGTGTGTTTAGCATCATTTCATAGAAAACCCCATTGGCATTGAAAATTTCTCTCATAAACCCTAAATAAGCTAAAAATACCTCTCATAAGCCACCAAGGGTCATTTTCTGCTCTTCGCTTTCATTTACACTTAGTTTAACAAGTCTTTTTCACTATCCATCAGTCATCAAGCTTCATTTCACTAAACCCTACTTTCTACATCAAATCCTAGTCCTAATACACTATTCACTTACCCTAATTCCCAATTCTTACATTCCCACATTCCCACTATCCCCCATTCCCTTATAAAACTCTATACCCTAACTCCCTCAAGCATTCACACCCTCATCTTTCACCTCACTTACCTTATAAAACAAACCTCTTCATACTCATCTTGTTATCACTACAAACTTTCATTTCAGATCACCTATCACATCACAAAAAACCCATGGAGAGAGACATAGACTATGAGAGGGAGGAGGAAAATTTCACTGAGACTTCCAGAGAAGCACATGTGCCAAGAAAGCCACACAAAGGGGGAAAGATCATTTGGGAGGAACCTATCAGTCTCATAGAGTTGCTTGCTTGTCCTCTTGCTATATCTTGTTTTAGACATCATTCTTGCTATGAGTTTTGTGAAATGGTGGAGAGGGTAAAGTTTCATCATGAGCTTGCTTGGTTGTTTGTCACTCATCTACATAATGGCCAAGTGAACCTTGCTGGTGTCTCCTTCACCTTTTCACCTTGTCACCTATCACCATCTCAGAAGCAACATGCATTCCAAATGTTGGTGAACAGTGGAACAAAGGACAGTATGTTGACAGTATGATGAAGAGGCTTAAGGCTAAGTTGGAAAAGGCCTTAAGAAGCAAAAAAGAGCATGATAAAATCAAAATCTTGGCTGGAGCTTCATTAGCTTAGCAAAGCACCTAACAAGGATTCCTCATGCCAAATTTGAGGAAATTTTGAGCAATTTTTGTCATTTTTGAATTTTGAAATTTGAAAAATAGGTTTTTCCAATAGGTGCACAGCACCACTGGCGCTGCGCTTTTGATGGGGAAACCCTCTTGCAAAATGGCTTACATATTTGGAATCGACATGGAAAAATATGTAAACCCAGAAATAGTTAGAAATTTCTGACAAGGTCTTGGTCACCAAAAGGGCCAAAAACACCCAAAAAGTGCCCTCTCTACCACTTTTTTTGCTACACAAGAAGCAATCTTGGGAGAATCAAATTTTGGAAGGGCAAATGAGCTCCAAATCAGAAAAATCAAATTGTTACAGAAACTAGATAGGTACTTCTTTATAGCAAGCCAATTTTCACTTGATTTGGACACCGGGAAGGCCTCCAAAACTGGCCTTCAAATGGCGCTACACATTAAAATTTTGGGGCTGCACATTAAACTAATTTTGCCAGTTTTGCCTAAATTTCCAATTTTTTCCTAGTTTTCTTAGACATCAACTTTTTCCTCATTCCTTGGTAAATGTATGCATGGTAAATGATGAAATTGATGTAAATATGGATGAAAAATACCTTATAGGGTAGATACATCAAGTTTCAAGTGGTTTTGATGATGAATGAATTGGTTTCCTAAGTTTTAGAGGCAAGTTGTTCCACTACCTACTTTTGTGTTCCTAGTTTAGATATGGTTGAAACTACTCCTCTTTTCATGGTTTCGACCCCTGATAGCTAGCTTGAGTAGTTTACTTTCCTATATCATGTACTTTTTGATTCATTTGTAAAGGTTGGACTCTTGTGGAAGCTCTGAACGCTATTGTATATCTCTACAACAGTTTGGCAAGGAATAAAACCAGGTTTCATAGCTATTTTTGTGGGATTCTTGCGACAATGAGTTTAATATGTATTGTTTCTTATTTGTAATGAGTTTTTCTTATGTTTTATATGTATCCAAATCTATTTTTCTCTTCTAAAACTAAATGAATCAAGGTGAATAGACAAAATATACAGTTGTGCTTTGTCTTGGGAATGCATTTGCTTTTCAATGTTTTCAACTATTTGAAGAGGACTCATAGTTTCCTTATGCCCTCCTCAACTCCTCAGCTATATTAAACTACCATCTCAATCCATTTCTAGTACATAAACCCTTGTCTACCTCGCCCCACAGAACATGATTGTATCCCTGAGTTGATTTCCTAGACCCAATTTGCCATCTCCAATTGATCCAGCAACCAAAACCTAAAAATCAAACCAAAAACCCTAATCTACTATACCTAGCCTAAAATCAACATTCATTTCGGTCATCTCGAGACATAATTACAACCATCCTCACTGTGATTGACAAGGAGAGAGCCCTCTCCTGACTTGGTAGGGCTAGCTACTAGGTTAAGCGTGGTTTGTGGTTATCCTAGGATTGCCTCCCTTCAGCCTGAGGTCAATCTAGGCTCTAACATAGTGGCAACCATACTGGGGAAACGTAGTGCTATGTTCCTCAGAAAAATGTATAATGTTTAGATCTGATTGTTGATGGTGGACATTGATCAGACACCGGAAAGCTGAAATCATTCACCTAGGCGACTCCAAATCAGTTTCGAGATCAGATCCAAGGACTCCATTAAAGGATGAACCTGACCAGCAGAAACATGAAAGGACAATATGGAAAGATCAGGTATTTAGGTTGGAATTTCATCCAAGACATTATGTTCTTTTTTATAAATTATTTCTTCTCTTTTCATGAGAATGTCAAGAAGGCTTTGCAAAGTATATTGTATTTGGGAGAATATCCTAGACCTGCATTTTATTCTTTCCCTTTGAAGATTGTGAATACCAAATATTCACATGCCTTTGATCTTGATCAAGACCGTTCTTTTGAATCTTATGATGACCATATTCAAACTGATGAGCCTCAAGAGACCAGGACTGATTCTACACCTTCTGTACATATTCCTATACCTTGTAAAATTCTAGATCGATACAAGCCTCTGATTTTACCTCCTATATACCATGCTTTCCTTAAAAATCATTACCTATATCTACCAAGATATGATGGTGACTGTGACAACATCATTGCTGACACACATGTACTTAATGTTGAGTCTTTTCTTGACCTTTTTGAAGTTGATGAAGAGGATGTCAGTACTAGGATTTTTGCTCTTTCTTCGCAAGGCAAAGTCAAGAGTTGGTTCAAAACCCTGCTTGATGCAAGCATCTCAGATTTCCAGTAGTTCGTCAAAGTTTTCCTCGACAGGTGGGTGGTTAGACAGAACCATTTCTTGATTCTAGAAGAGTATAACTAGCTAAAAAGACAGCCAGGGGAGACAGTACAACAATTTTATGCCAGATTTAACCAAGTTTATTGTTCGATGCTTGTTAATATAATACCTCCTCCTGGATCCGCTCTCTTGCACTACCCGGATGCCTTTGATCCAAAAATGGAGTTTCAACTGAGGAAAAGGAACATTGCAACACTTGAAGAGATGAAAAACAATGCAGTAGATGTAGAGGCTAATTTGTTGATCAAAAGGAAACAGTAAACTGCAAATTAAAGTGAGGAAGCCTGACATCAATTGTGATGATGAGAAAAAAACAGTAAGATATATGGAAAATATAGTAGCAGACAGTAAGAGCATAGCTAATGGGGCATTGCAGCATAAAATATGGAGACCTGAAGAACGACAACAAACAACAATAGTAACCAAGGATAAACTATCAAACAAAGTATGGGATCCAGGAGGACACATATCAGAAGCACGTGATCATGAGATCATGATTATTTTTAACCTTGGGAGTCTGATGCAGGAGCACCTAGACCTAGCCAGCAATGTGATGGCGTGGTCACATGTTGTGGCTAATGAAAGTTTGGAGGAAGACTTGGTTGTTTAATTTTATTAAATGAAACTATGTAAGTAGTTAATTATTGCCTAATTTTGAACAGAATTGGGAATAAAATGGGAAGTTATCCTCCCTACGTGGAGATCAAGCCAAGTAGTTAACTTTGTTCAGATTAGGATAGGATTTGATTTCTAAATGTATAGTTTATTCCTTCAATTGTGGAGGAGATGGTTAGCTTAGACATATATGTATTTTCCTATCTTTTTTGAAGAAGGAAGGGAGGAGACAGAGAGACAGGATTCATGAGGGAATTGTAAGCGTACGGGCAGATTGGGAACATAGGCCACTAATTTGTAGAATCAGGCTAGAGAGGATTGAGGGAGGACTGAGTAGAGCGAGAACAAATTGCGTGTGGATAGCATATGAAACAGAGGTCTTTCTTTGTTATAATCAAGCCAAGGCCGAGACTCTGTAATCTTGTTAAATCGTGAATAAATTATGTTTTCTGTGTAATTTCCTTATCAAATCTGTAGAAATCGAATTATGCATGCATGTGTTTTATGTGTATATGGAGTTGAATCATATTAAGTTCTGTTCCCATACTTTGTAGTAGAAAACCCCATGTTTAAGACAAATTTGGTATAGTTTGAGTCCGCAAGCGAAAATCCCATTTACACAGATAACTAGTGAAAAACACTTAGCAGATGCGAAAAGCTGGACTTGAAATATTACAAATGGGAGTTTTGGGACTTATCAGGTCCAGACTAATTGTCACATCGCAAAAGCAGATCAGCGTATGCAAAGGCCTGTCCCCAAACCTTTGTGATTTGCAATTGTCGACATATCACATTAGCGTTCAGGAGTAGAAGCGGTGAAGTGTTAAGCAGCGCTGATTGCTGATAGCGTTTAGTGATATTCACATCAGACCTCTACCAAAGGGAAGTGTCGATAGTACAGATCTTGTGACTGTCGATGGCCAATAAGACGAGTTGATCTAGACCGTTAGATCTCATAGCTCCAGATAAACGGTCACCAAAGCTCGGTGCATTTAATTTCACATACGATAAGCACGCTAGTGTAAAAGTGGTAAATATCAATGTTTTGTGTAGTTTTCAATGTATTTCGGATAAAAGGGAAAACAATCGGATATAGGTAAAAGGGTCATCCACGGGGTGATTTGGGTTTTTTTGGGCATTTTTCAAAGGCATTCCAATGCCAAAAGGAAAAGGCATAATATCGAGGTAAATGATGGTAAAAATGCGGTCTTTACGGTTAAATGCATATTGAAATTCTTCCGATAGCTTATGTGGTCTTGTTGTTAAAGGGAAAATGCCAAATTAATGTTGCTGATATATATATGTGGGCATGAAAATTAAGGGTTTATAAGGGTGAAAATAGTCTCGATAAGAAGTGAAGGTGTAGCAACCTCAAGGTTGCATCAATGTGTTTGTCCCAATGGGAACTAGGATTAGGCTCTTGTGAACTATAATATGGAAAAAGGAAACTCCATTGAGAAACAAGACTAGGTGACATTAATAAAATTATTAACAAATCTCAATGACTAAATACTAGAAAACAAAAAAAGAATAGGTGAATATTTAAGCACACTTATAGTATGTGAAAGCATATACATTAATTGTTTCACTATCAGTTGTCTTACGCATCCATGTCTTGTTGAACCAATGTGTTCAATGTAGACCTAATGAAATATTTCATTGGACCGATTATAATCTCTAGATTAACACATTGATTGGATATTTTCTTCTCGGTCACCATGGCCTCTTCTTGTAATCAAGCAGCTAAGACAGACTTCTCATCGTTAATACTTATAAACCCAACTAGCCATTTGCTAATTTCTTTTGGATAAAAATTGGTTATATCATCAAACTATTTTTCCATCGACTCTTTTAACTTTTCCAATTCAACTATTATCATATCTTTCGTAATCAATTCATAATTTTGTATGAAATGTGGGCCATCTAGATCTTGAACAATTTGCACCACCTCTAGAAATGCATCACTTATTATATTATTTATGCTTTCACATTCAGAAATAAAGTTTTCTATTGTAGTGATTCTTTTGGACAATGTAATTTCAATTTGCATCATTTCGTTACCGTTTGGAATTTCTCTGTTCCTTTTGTCTAGATTGTTGGTGTCCGAGTGCGAGCGATTTATTCACCCTATTCCGACATTAAATTATCAATCTGGGTGCGTATCCTTTCAAGGCAACGCGCAAGGTATATGCAGGGGCAAACACGTAATCCGTTATGACCAAAGGTTCATGGGTTAATATTCAAAACAAGGTTGTGAGATTAAACTACTTACGAAACTTCAGGAACATTCATAAATAGGAAAGAACTGTAACAGCAAGCTTAACTACTAAATGACACACACACAAAGACACAGCACCTGGTCAAAAGAGTAGGCCCAGCTCTCTGATCACGGATGCGTTAGTCACAAAAAAGATTGGAGCAACAAAATAGATGGTATTTTATTAATCTGTAGCAAATGATTACAATACTGATGGGAGAACCCCCATTCATAGGAATGATCTTCTTTGTATACACAACAAGGGAGATTAATAGAGCTCCCTGAAACATGGTAACCACTTCTTCAAAATGTACATCAGTTGGAACGGCACCATAACTAGATATCCGAGATGGAAAATAGGTCCAAGAATAGTTCCAGGGGAATCGTGACTCCAGCTACGCGGCCTCCCGATGGTTGGCCGTTACCAGATCTATTGTGAAGTGCTGAAATGAGGGTTCCTGTTCTCCAAGATGCGGTCAAATAGGTGTTTTAGTACCGCGAATAGATAAGACTCCATGAAATTACTTCATTAATTAAGATATTCCAATTGGACAAGTCAGGGGTGTTTACCTTGTAGATTTAACATAACAACATAGGTAAATGAGTGCAAAAAGGGCAAAAACGATGGTAGAAATGGACGGAAAGATGACCCGATTTGGTACCCAACATCTCCCCCCAACATCTCCTCGCCATATTTCTTTGTTATTCCTACAAAAGGCAAATAAATAAGTAGCAACAATATATATATATATATATATATATATATAATAATATATAATATATATATATATATATATAATTATATATAATATATATATATTATATATATATATATAATTAATATATAATATATATTTATTTATTTTATTTATTTTTTCATTTTTATTTTTAATATAGATATATATTTAGGACAGAGTGAGAGTATCTTCTTTTCAATGACCATTAAATCAGATAAAGTAGAAATATTTTTAACAAAAACATCTTTAGAGGCTGGATGGTGGTACAGTTTTATATGGTGTCCATTTACTAGGAATGAGGTATGGTTCTCATCTATTGTACTCAGTCTAACCGTTCCATTTTCGAACACTGCGTCCACTTGATATGGACCCATCCAGCGAGTGTAGAGCTTGCCTTTGAAATCCTTAAATCGGGAGTCATACAGTAATGCTCAGTCCCCCACATGTAACACCTTGGTTTTAATAAATTTATCATTCCATTTCATTCTCCGCTGTTGAACAGCAGTAGTCTTCTGAACAGCCACCGCTCAAATCTCATCCAACTCATTCAACTATTCCAATAGGTGTTTTTGTGCTTCTGGTAGATCTAAGCCTAATTCCAGAGCTGTTCTGAGTGTACTAATCTCAAATTCCACCAAAAACATTGGAGATTTCCCATAGATTAATTCAAATGGAGAAAACCCTGTTGTATTCTGCCATTTTGTCCTATATGCCCATAAAGCTTCTGGAAGCTTCTGTGCCTGATCCCGAGATGGCTTGCTACTGTCTTTTTCAATATATTTTCCAATACCTTGTTTGTGCTTTCTACTTGTCCATTCACCTAGGGATGATAGGGGTTTGTCACTCTATGTTTGACCCCATATTTTGCATCAACTTTTCTATCATATGAGATGTGAATTTTGATCCACCATCTGATACAATTTCCCTTGGGGTCCCGTACCGAGCAAAGAATTCCTCAAAAAGAAAATCTACCACTACTTGCTGTGTTGCTCTCGTGACTGCTCTAGGTTCCACCCATTTAGTTACATAGTTAGTACAGACCAGGATGTAAGATTTCTAATGAGAAGTTGGGTTAAAGTGCCCAACAAAATCGATGGCCCACTTCTCAAATGGTTCAAGGACTATCTGGGGCTGAAGAGGCATTTCATCTGCTTTCCCAGGATGTCCCATCCGTTGACAACTATCACACCTTCGAACATAATCACGAGCGTCACAAAAGATGGAGGGCCAGTAATATCCCATTTGCAGCACTTTATGACCTATTCTTTTATCTGCAAAATGTCCTCCACAGGGTCCATCATTTGTAGCTTTTAATATCTAAAAAATATCATCTCATGCCACGCAATGCCGAATCTGCTGGTCAACCCCTGTGTGGAAGGGATATCGCACCATCCATGAATATCAGGTTCTCTGGTGAATGATCTTCCTTTGCTCCTTATAGGATAGATGACAAGGCACTTTACCTGTAGCAAGATAATTAGCAATATCTGCATACCATGGAGTTTTAGCAGAAACTGCACAAAGATGCTCATTTGGAAAGTTATCTTCAATTGATGTATCCTTACCATCATGTTCTATCCTAGATAAAAAATCTGCAACCACATTGTCCTTCCCTGGTTTATCTACTATGGTAATATCAAATTCCTATAGTAGCAACAACCGTCTTGTAATACGACTAGGGGTAACAGGTTTTTTCATTAAATACTTGATGGTTGCATGATCAGTGTGCACAAAAGTAGGATACCTGGTAATGTAGTGCCAGAACTTATTGATGGCATAAATGATAGCAAAGAATTCTTTCTCAGTCACCATGTAGTTTAGTTCAGTGGGGACCAAAGTTTTACTAACATAGTAGACTATGTAAGGTACCTTACCCTCTTTCTGTCCCAATACTGCACCAATTGCTATTTGAGTGGCATCCGTATGAATGTGGAAAGGTAAAGCCCAGTCTGGTCCTCTAAGGATCAGAGCACTGTAGACTAATTCTTTAATTTTTGTAAATGTTGCGTCATAGTCGCTTGACCACACAAATTCTAAATCTTTTGTTAGTAATTGAAACAGTGGGTGTGCTACTTTTGCAAAATTTTCTATGAAATCTCTATAATAACCAACATAACCAATGAAACTACGTACCTCTGTGGGCGTCTT
>APFE030207696.1:0-39473 GCA_000404065.3 Pinus taeda
GTCGAAATGACATATATAAAGTAGCCAAGAAGATACCTCCAATGATACAGTCATTATTTTGAATCCAACCACTATAATGGTAGAATTCTCTTATCTTCCTCTCTTCTTGGGAACGATGCATCGAATAATAAATCCCTTCGACATCAAAACAAGTTCCGGGTTCATCCCGAGGACATAAGTGAGTGTATAAGGAAATCTGAATGGCGCTTCTCCAATTGTTGAGAGGGGACACCCCGACACCTAAATGGAATTTCGAAGCCATGCTTCATGGGTGGGAGAGCAAAGACATAGTCCCATGAATGCAATATGGGCCATCGCGTCAACTCCGACGTAGACTGCATGCAGAAGAAATTGGTTGGGTGGGCTGGACACACCTAGTGGGGTGCAGGAACAACCTTCGGCCCAATTATACAATGAATCTACATTACGGGAAGTCGACCCGTATCCCACTCACTTTTGCACTCCATCCCAGCTGCCAGAACTTGGTAAACATCAAACCTATGAAGGAAAGGGTAGCATCACGAACCTCACCTACCGAGGAGCCCATCTCCCTATAAGTGAATCATTGAAAACCCCATCTTCCCTCTTAATTGCCCCAGGGATCGGATCAAACCCTATTCCTCTTGAAGACTCGCTGAGGATCGAACAAGAACTATTTTTCGTATCGCCACGGAACAGGCACCTGAGGTGAGGGACATCGTGATAGTATTCATTGATAAGGGATGTATGGGAAGTGAGGGCACGAGTGGAATTCAGGTAAATTGGTATCTGTGGATTGAATTTTCCGTTTTGATCCTATTCTTGAAATTGATAGGAACGGAAGCGACCATTGAGGGACAAATATCTCCTTTTAGGTACCCTTTCGCTCATCGGATGAGCTCCAGCGCTCCAGGACAGGCTTTCGAGTAAGCCCTGACTGACCTGGTCCTCACCTTGATGGATCAAAATCCTTGCCCCTCCGTCTGACAACTGCTATAGCTCAACTCGAGTGGATCCCCTCTTTGGCCGACACTTTCCCTCATAGCCGAGCCGATCATGATGGGGTGAGCGATGGGCTTGACCAACCCTCTTTGGTCCGTTAGGCCCCTCCCATTCTTCCTTCAGGAATTCCTATGACCAACTTGTGATTGATTGAAAAAATGAAGGTGGGGCAGACGGATTCACCGAGGGCTAGGCACCATGGGTAGGCGTGGTTGGCCTTCCATGGCTGGGGTGAGAATCATTTACTCATCAATCACATGAGGTATTCTCTTAACACTTGTAAGTTTACCACTATACCCTTCAAGGGGCGAAGGGGTACCTTTGACACTATACCCTTCAGTGAGCGAAGGGTGACCTTATGATATGAATATGCCCGGCAGTGTTCAACTACTATCTCCTATCTATCTGACTTTGTGTTGATCAGTTCAGTTACCACTATACCCTTCAGTGAGCGAAGGGGGACCTTATGATATGAATATGCCCGGTAGTGCTCAATTGCCATTCCTATCTATCTGATGGCCTGGCATAACCTCCCCCTTATTTGTTTAAATAGCATCTTTCCTCTACCTTCAAAACCTGACAAAAGCACCTAACAACCTTACCATACAATGGTATTGAAATTGATTATGGATCGAATAACCTGAATGGGTCGAATAACCTGATAAGTCAGACAAGTGTTCGTCTGGTAATTTCTTTTCTTTCTTGTCAGTTTCCCACACTTGCTCGACGAGCATCATAAAACCTTTCTGGACCATCGAGGGACTATATTGGCTTGATCCTTAGAAATGCTAATGATATTTGGTTTGAACCTAGAAGCCCCTATGTGCATATATAATGCAATAATGCCCCATGATGGTATTCACTCTCTCTCATTCACCATTCGAGTCTTCTTGCTTGAGCGTCTCTTTGGTCTTTCGTCGCTCTGGTTCTTCCTTCCCTCAAGAACCTAGACATGGTAGATTTGTACATCTTTTCCCTTGCCCTTGGAAGTGCAAGACCTCCGAACCTTCTCATTCAGTAGTTTTCTTCAAAAAGTACTCTTTAGGGGGTTCGATGGGAAATCTATCATCAGGACACAGAAGTTGATTTTCTATTTCATGAACATGGCACTTTGAGAACGTTTACCTATGACTGGCTTGACCCACCATCCATCACCCATCGGAATGAGTGAGTGACTTCATCCCTAAAGGAGAGATTGAAAGGCCCAAAATGGTAGGAGGGAGAGGTAGGAGATGGCATAATGACATATCAATATCTGTCAATAATGACATATAGAATTCATTACGAATTTACCTATCTAATTCTTTGATCAATTCTTCGAGATAACATAATGACATATATAATGAGCATCATTCAATCTCTCAATAATGACTAATGAATCACATCGAATCTAGTATGACACATATATCGATGAAGTCATTCATTATATACATAATTATGCTTTAGCAGATCATGCATATATGGGCAACGGATCTGTACCTTACTTCCCTTCATGCTCATGGAGATACCGTTTATTTATATATGCTATTTCTAATGGAGCCACTTGTGGTAATCGATATAATCCAAAACGAATAGTTTCTTTTGCTCAACCCTTCACCTACCAAAATGACCAAATTAGTAGGGTGAGGAAGCAAACTCTCGACCACCGGGATAGGGAAACCTTGAAAAACCTTCGCCAAGGTGAAAATGACAACCTCAAATTCGAAATGAAACTCCTGGCATCGGTTAGAACTCCTAGCTAGGACTACCAGCTACCGGCTATGTAGCAGCAATGACAACAGGCTATGACGACTGGATATTGGCAATGATAATTGGCAATACCTCCTACTGGCTATGATTAACTCGCTCTAAGCGGCAATGACAACTGGCTCTCGGCAATGACCTAAAGGCGATGACCTCCTGACAACGACAATTGGTTATCAGCTATGAAACCTGGCACTGACTAGAGCTTCTTTCTAGAACAATGACCTTCTTGCAATGACAAGAGTTCTAGCTACAATGATTGAGAAGAGTTCTAGCATTTACTGGCTATGGAGACTGTTGCTTATGGGGGCTATGTCCGTCGAATTATCAAAATGTGAAATTCATGTATGTAAAGGCATTGTAATTCCTTCCATCTATTCCAAGTAGGAACATCCCTGTGTTCCGTAGCGGTAAGTGAGACCGTGTGTTTGATAGTGGTAGAGGTTCTAGGACAAGGTTTCGTAGAGGTCGAGGATCGAGGGTAGAGAACATGGGGGGCTTAGATTAGACCTTGCATTGGGCCGTGAGATTATACCTCCTCTATGGGGAGTTATATAAATGAAAGTAGAAAGAAAGCTAAGCATCGATGCATCAACACTTGGATCGACCGCTAATGATGCTTAGCTAGTCTTTTTGGATGATCAGCCACACTGGGACTGAGACACAGCTCAGACTCCCTCGGGAGGTAGCAGTGGGGAATATCAATGTGCGGACTAGAATCGGGAGAGGATAAGCCAAAGTTGAGTGGTGTATTAATCGGATTCTCTCTCTCTCTCTGGTCATGGGTCCCGGCGAGTTGGTTGGACCTAGCAGCCAGGTAGGCGTGCATAGCGTGGTGTGGCGGCTCTGATGAGGAGGTGGTGTGGTGGGCTTGGCTAAAGGCTAAAGGTGAGAGGCTTTTGGCGAATGGCTAAAAAAGGCTGAATATTTCATTTCCTGGAATGACTCTAGGTTCAAAAAAAAGATTTATACTGGAATGAAATCGTTCAACCCCCGGGAGAGGAATGACCAAGTGTCAAAGGTATCAAAATATTTCTAGGTGGTGTCCCTAATAGCTAGAATGCTCATATGGCTGGACTAAAATAAGAAAGGTGTAAATGGTTCCTCGATGGTATCAGATAAGGGAAGTATCTCTAAGCTCTCCCACTTGAAGGGAAGGTGTCCTCCCCTTCCCTGGTCTCCATGGTGGGAATGCTTCCTGGCTCTGGGCAGCCACATCTCTCTAACTGAAACAGGCAATGACTCTAGGTGGATCAATTCAATAAACAGTAAATGACCTAACCTTAAGGCATCAATTCAACTAGAATGACCGGGAGCTATAAATAATACTATGACCTTGAGCTGTCTATGCAGGATGGACAATGACCAACTGTCAAAGACCAAAAGGCAAATACTATCTTTCTGTGTCTGATGGGCTAGTCCTCCTGGCTAGGACTCTACTCCCGTATCTAGCTCCCGACTATGTCTCATCAATTGGAAAAGGCAATTCCTAGCAGCTCTCAGCAATTCAAAAAATGAATGAGGACAATCTATTGGCAATGAAAAAGTCAATTCCTAGCTGTACAGACTAACTATAGCTTCCATGACTGATCGGAGCTAAAAGCAGCGCTGTACTCTATCAAAAGAAATGCACAGACCAGAGCGAGGTTATTGGACCTATTTAAGCTAAAATGATTTAAGGTCAATTCGAGCATATCCAATCATTCTAGCACTGAAGGTAGGATCTAGGCAATGAGTCTGGATCCGATCCCGATAGGTAAGGTGATAAGCCAAGCGGATTAGCCTAGTGGCGTAGCAAAGTAGATAAGCCAAGCAGAGCAGCCCAAGGATCAAATCTCGATAGCAAGGGGAAGTAACAAAGCAAAGGGTAGTAGCCCACCCAATCCCAATAAGCATTGTAAGATGAAGGGCATAAGTAAGATCCATAGGGGAAATAGTCACAAGCGTTTGAGTCACAAGCGTTGGACAGACCAAAAAAAGAGCAAAAAGACTAGACTCGCCATAGGCAATTAGGAAAAACTAAGACGACCGCGACCTCATAGGTAAGTGGGTGGGTGTGAAAAATAGAAGTTAGTAAAAGAAAAGTGTAAATAATTACATACATATAACGAAAAAAATAGACATTACCGGCTACTTACCATAGGCCACCTTTTAGTACTGAAATTCCCATCTGGATAGGGTTCGGAAGGAAGGCTCGCTCTAGGTAGGAGGGACAGGTCACCTTTCAGTATTGAAATTACCACTCACTTTTCCGAGCGTTTGAACTCTTACTATTACCACCACTATAGGCCACCTTTTAGTACTGAAATTTCCCACTTGGATGGGGTGGGGTAAAATGTATGATCCATTAGTAAAGTAAGAAGCAGCTATATAGGCTTTTTGTTCAATGGGTGAATAGGAGCGTGGCATTGGGTGAAAGGCCATAAAAAGGCTAAGTGTATAAATCAAAAACTGAGTTGTAATGGGGTCCAATCCTTATTGGGGTGCAAAAGTGGCCTTAAAACACTCTCTAAGTGTATTTAAGATCGATGGAATAGTGGGTAGTCATGCCAGCATCCATTAAAACATTCTTCATGACTAATTCCATTGCAGCATTTCTAAACGACTGTTTCTTTTAGTTGGTTGGGTAACGGCTCTAACAAGCTCTACCTTCAAGCTAAGCCTTTATCTATCCATGTCTCCTGGCTATGATCAGCTTGGATGGGCACATCTCTTCCCGTCTACAACTGGAAATGGTCTAGAAAGAAAAGATTCTAGTTCTGACTGGCAAAGATTCTAGGTTCTATCAAATAAAGAAACTGCCAATGACCTAAGCTTAAGGCAGTAATTCTTCTAGTGGTACCAGATGCTGTTAAAGAATACTCTGACCCACGGCTGTCTAAGATTGCCAGGATGTTTCAAGCTCTGACAAGCAAGATGAAATGGATTTCTACATTCTCAATTGTTACAACATCTTTTGTTACAAAATTCGATGTAATGGTCACTGTTTCAATAGTTTCAATAGTAGTAGTTGCTATAGGATCAACTTTTACAACAATTTCAGCATTTTCAATAGTAATGGGTGTTACAACATTTTCAATAGATTTAACATTGACATGTTGTTATGGCATCTATTGTTACAACAACTATTGTTACAACATTTGTTGTTAGAACATCTGTTGTTACAGAATCTGCTTCTCAATACATTGTTACCTATGTTTGTGATTTTCAATTTGTTTTCTTGATCCCCCATGTTGTACCTTTGTAGACAGCACTCAGTGAAAGAATTGTGCCAAAGATCAATGTGAGGAATTGAGAGGAATAGAAAGAGGAATTTAGAAGGCTAAACATTCTCCCTGAACATCTAATCATCTAATAATAATAGAGATGTATCGATGAGCCTTTATAGTCAACACAAATATATTCAAGTACAACATAGGATCAACAATCTAAAGATTTTTGGGCAGTAAATTAAACATGTTGTTCAATTTCTCATTGAGTTGTGAACATAAATTTGCAAAGGGATGTCAGGGAGATTGATACTCAATATAGCCCTTCCCAATGTCCTATACTATTCTCAAATATACACAGAAACAAACTATGAAATTACAAGAAGAACTAACAAGTATATAATTGTTGTTGTGAGCGAAAACCTGAAGACTTTGATTCTATCCAAGTTGAAAGTATTATAGCAATATTAGAAAAGCTTGCTCTAGGTATCAACCCTTTCTTATTAAAAAATAATTTTTATATAGAGTGCTTTAGAAAATATCATATCTCTTAAAATATTTACATTCAAAGAATTCTTTATCCAAAGCCTTGGATAATGTTTAAACAACTTTCAAGTTTTAACTAAAAATAGAAAGCTCCTCAGAAAACTACTCCAAAAATGTTTGCATCTGCGTTTGATTTCTACATTCAGATTCAATGTATTTGAAATTGTTGTGTTATTGTTGCTCAAAATTCTTTATATATGTGATCTATTGCTAATATTTTTCATTGATAAGCTGAATTTATTGAAAAACATTGACCATCTGCTCCCATTCTTCATTTGTTGGGTAACTAAGATCCATCATCTATTTGTACGATTCATTTGCATCAGTATACTTCTTTAAAGAAGGTTTTACTATGAACAAGTGTTTGATTTTGTAGTAGATGAAAAGTTCACCAGCTAACATTTGAAGTAGATTCTCACTGTTAATCTCTTCCTTAATTCCATCAAACTTTGTCTTGTCCCTTGCCTCTCTGTTCAACAATCTTTCATATCGGTCTTTTGTTACCATCTGGCCATATGAATTCTTAAAAGATGTTATGAAACTAGCTCACAAAAAGATAGAAAAGATAGATTAATGCCTTAGAAATAAGCCTCTTCGAGGGGGAAACCTCATTTACATTACACAAATGAACAATTCTTGGATGATACAAATGAAAAGACCTCCTTTATATATATAGGATTCTAAGGGGTCATCATATAATCAGAGCTGACATAACAATAATAATTTCAGGGCACAATAATAACAATAGTGTGTTTCTATGGGGCACAATAGTAACAATATGGGGACTACATAGGTACAACAACATAATAAGGGGGTTGTACTAATAACAATAAGGGGTTACACTATTAGTATAGGGGCCTAACATGCCCCTCTCCTTCACAAAGTGTTTTCCTCAACGCTTGAGTAGTTCTTGATGCTTCTATATAAAATTCTTATCCTCCCATGTGGGATCATCAGTGGGTAAGTTCTTCCACTTGATGAGATACTCTGAAATTGATCGATTTCGTAGCTGTTGGGTTCTTGTTTCTGTGACTGCTCCAGGTTCCAATATGATTTTTCCTTCCTCGTCAAGTTCTGGCAATATTGTTTGAACTAGGATCTTCTGCAACTTTTGAATGAGTAGCAACACTTCTTCATCCTTATTCCATTCATCCCTTGCTTCATTTATCCAATCTGGTTGGATAATAGAAATAACACAAAACAATGCTTCCACATCCTCATCCCTTCTTGAGAGTGCATCTGCAACAACATTTGGGTTCCCGTTTTTGTAGATGATTTCAAAATCATAACCCAACATGTTTGTGACCCATTTTTTCTTTTCTTCTGAAGATAATCTTTGTTCTAAAAAGTATCTCAAACTATCATGATCCAGTTTTACCTTGAAGTGTCTTCCCATTAGGTAAGGTCACCATTTCTTAAGTGCATGTATTATTGCCAATGTTTCCTTCTCATCAATATGTTTCTTGAGATGTAGCCATAAAAATACCCAATCGCCTACATCAAGACTTCTTTCGCTGCAGCATTGATCTGCCTCTTGTTTCATTTGATTCTGCACCAAAGTGGCATTATCCTTTAAAAGTTGGAGAACTTGTTGTTGATACTTGATTTGATCTTTCATTGCTTGAAACTTTTTCTTCTTGATATCTCCTTCTACCTTGAGAGTTTGAGTGGTAATTTCTTCCAATGCATTACAAGATATGGTCGGATTCATTTCTTGATGCTCGATGTGATCTTTCACTTCTTGAACATTTTTCTTCTTTATATGTCCTTCTATCTTGATAGTTTGAGGAGTGGTAATTCCAACCAATGCATTACAAGATATGCTAGGATTCATTTCTTTTTTCTCGATGTGATCTTTCACTTATTGAACCTTTTTCTTCATGATATGTCCTTCTATCTTGAGAGTTTGAGGAGTGGTAATTATTTCCAATTCTTTACAAGATATGGTCGGATTCGTTTCTTCTTTCTTTGGGGTTGGTTCCTGGTGTATATCCTCTTCTTCTGATGTTTCTTGATCCTTTTCTTCCTCCTCTTCATAGTCTATGTAAAATAATTTCTTCTGAGCACACTTATGACCTTTAGTGTATTTTCTATCACAATTGTAACAAAGCCCTTTTTCTCTTTTTTCTTCCAATTGTTGCGGTGTAAACCTTGTAGGTTGTGGAAGGCTAGGAGAAAAAACACTTCCATAATTATAGTCATGAGTGGTGGGATTCCTTGTTTCCATAATTTCACTTGCAATTTTTCTTGCCAACTTGAATGCCTTCTCCAATGAATGACATTCCCAAAGACGAACTTCATGTTGAATGTTATCCTTTAAAGTCCCTATGAAGACATCAATCCTTTTCTTCTGTGGAATATCATTTACCGTTATATTCAATTTTTTGAAATCCTCAATGTGCTTTGCCATTGAACCCTTTTGTTTGAGATTTATCAATTGGCTAAAGAAGGTGTTACTCTTTGTATACTCATAATGTGCTATCATTTCTTCCATGAAAATTGACCAAGTGACAAGTTCTCTACGAGAACACAACCCTTTATACCATAAAAATTGATCCAATTCTAAATATGAAGATGCAATATGTATCTTTTGTAACAGTTGCACCTCATGTAGGTCAAAATATTGCTCCATTTGTAGTATCCAATTTATAAGATCCTTGCCATCAAACTTCCTCATATTGCCTTGTCTTGATTTTAGGAGCCCGATCTTGAAATGATTGTAACTCTGTAATTTTGGATCTCTAAGTTCTAAAATTTCGTCTTTTAGTAGCCCTCTGAGTCCTCTTTCTAACCTCGAAATTCTAATCAAGATTGGATTCTGTAAGGAAGCGTTATGTCAAATCTCCCACGATGACCTGATTATACATTGGTTCAATAGATCAAACTTGTACGATGTTCCTCATGTCACTATGTCAACCTTAGGACTTGAAACTGATACACAGAAAACTACAATCTATCCTATTTCTATAACTTCTTACAAAATTTCAATTTGATGCTTAGAGAGAAAGTTATGACAATTTTTCCAAGGTGATCTGTTTAGGATGTAATTCAGGAGTCTGCAAAAACCCTAACTTCCTTAGATCATATATCCGAAAAGATAGCGAGACAAGATCTAAAATTTGGACGTGAGATTCAGCACGATTGCTTCTCAAATGGGGTTTTTTTGTAGATTCTGAAATGTCGCAAAGAAGAAGTTATTGTGAAAATTCCACGCTAACTTGTTTTGGAGCAGCGAAATCCTAGAAGCCAAAGCTCTGATACCAAATGTTATGAAACTAGCTCACAAAAAGATAAAAAGATAGATGAACGCCTTAGAAATAAGTCTCTTCAAGGGGGAAACCTCCTTTACATTACACAAATGAACAATTCTTTGATGATACAATTGACAAGGCCTCCTTTCTATATATAGGAGTTTGAGGGGTCATAACATAATCAGAGCCGACATAACAATAATAATGTAAGCGCACAGTAATAGCAACAATGGGCTTCTATGGGGCACAATAGTAACAATATGGGGATTACATGGGTACAAAAATATAATAAGAGGGTTGTATTAATAACAATAAGGGGTTACACTAGTAGTATAGGGGCCTAACACTAGGACACTCCTTAGGTAATGTGTTGAACTCAACTAGGACTGATCTAATAAGAGGAACACAATGATGAAATCTTTCCCTCAACATGAAGTAGAAACCAACAAGGAGAAGAAATGGTGTCATATCCCTAAGGTTGGATGAGGATTTAAATAAATGAGGCTAATGATGCAATGCAGACTAAAGAGACAAGACAATAAGGAATTGAGGGATCCTCCTTTTGTCTCTTCATCACTACCCACCTATCAAACTCAATTTTGACACAAACAAAAATATGTTATCCTCATCCAAGGTCAACCTAGACACGGGCATAGGGAAAATCATGTAAAATGATGACATGATAGTCAAAGTTTGACTTAGACAAACAATGAACAAGAAATTGATAACAATGGTTATGCAAAGAAACTAGAATTTGTTGACCCAAAAACGAAGGAAAAAGGCTAACATAGAAAACTAAAATGTGAAATCTACTGAAAGTGAAGGGAAATATGTGTGAAAACAATAATCTAATTACCCCAAAACCCAAAAATTGACAACAAGGTAGTAGGTTACATGGAGATTATATGGAGCCATCTCGGCACTGACGGACCCTACGGGTTGGAAGGTGTTGATGTGGAAGGATGATGTGTCATGATGATATGGTGAAATGGGAAGGTTTAAGTGACACAGTATGCTAACATGTCAATAATGTGGCATGATAGTATGGTGTGGTGATGTGGAAATCTTGGTATGAAAGATTTGACATGGTGGTTGATGAATCACTTATTGTGGAAAGTGATGTAGAATCAGTAAGTCCATAAATTCAAAGTTATGTTAAATGCAAACTATTGGATTTTTCTAGATCTGAGTGGATTTGAAGTAGCAAAATAAGTGAAATCAAGGGCCAAAGTAGTAGAAGAAAGGAAAATGAAGGTGGAGCCTAGTGGCTTTTCTTTAATTAAGAGGAACCATAAGCACAAATTGCATAATGGCTTGAGTAAGAAGCAAATTTGACTGGCCCCTCATTATGGATATTTATCCTCCTCTTCCAAGAAAGTTTACGAATCTCAAAATTTTGAGTTGTTGTTTAATCATTGTGAGACCTTGGCATTATAGTCATCGAAGTTGCTCCTAAATATGTCAATGTAATTGAGTGAGAGAGAAAAGGATCCACAAGGTACATTCCAAAATGAGGATTGTGAGGGTGCTCATGCAAACTATTATTTAGTTGGAACTCACTGCTTATATCTTGTGTCCAAATCCATGCGATTATAGGATCTGCCTTAAGAGCGAGAGGGTGCTTGTCAGGGGTAGAATGATCCTCTACACTATAAGACATGTTTGGATGAATCAATTCCCCTTCTATTCCTACCCTTGATTTCATCTGTTGTAGCAAAATGCTGACCATAGGTCACTGATAGAGCCCATCCACATAAGAAACTCCTTCGTTGTAATCTACCATCTACACGAGTTGGAGAAAGAATAATAAGCAAGTAACTAATAATAGAATTTCATATCCCATATAACAACACATATTGTGGTATAATTTGGATTTCCTAACTCAAGCTTTCAAGTGACAATGAAAAAGAACCAACCATTGACATATCAAAATAAAGGGGAGAAAGGTTAAATTTATAATTATATTACACTATAAAAAATCTACAAATTAGATATAAAAATGAACATAAAGATTGAGGTGGTTTTTGATAAATTAACTTCCTTTTATTTAAACAATAAACACTAATTGAGTTATATATTGAGTTTTCCTTATTGCTTCTAAATGCCATGAGATACAGACTAAAATACCAAAAAATGACAAAATGCCATCTAATCATGTAACAAACATCTCTCAAGAATGATCAAAATACGAATTAATCTATGATTAGATTAAATTTTCAGTATTCAATATAAATTCAAGTCAATTTATTGTTGGAGAAAGCTACCACAAACACTTTCCATCATACGCATCCATGAGGAACATCACTTGATCATCATTCAACTCTACTGGCTAAAAGAGAATCCTTTTGGAAAGCAAGGAATTAAGAAGCCACATTGCACGTAACCTATTCCAATGGGTCCACGTAATGTTACCTCATTTGCATGTTATTGCACCCGAGGATAATTGGCCTTCCTATCGTTAATTGATATGCAAGTTTATTGCACTCGAGGAGAGATGGTCACCTGCGATAATTGATATGCTTCTAAGAATGTGCCTCCTAGGTAAGCCCGGAATCCCATTCCGCTCTCAAAAAAATCAAAGTTCCGAGAACCATAATGCTGGTTAGCAGAGCCCCGCGGTGTTTGCAATTTATTTTACAATAAAACCTTAAATTTATTGTAAAAGCTTTGTAAAAATGGTCAAATTTTAAAATCAACCTGACGGCTACTATATTGCTATGCTTTTAAATTCAAAACAGTGACCAACGTAAAGATTCTCTAAGAGATAATCTAATTATTTTTTTAGTGGATATTTTCTTAGTAGGCTTGAACTTTTCTATAACAATGATTATAATGTTATAATATAAGAAACGAGATTATATAAGTTTAATAAAATTTTAAAACTATCTCATGAATTATTGGATGCTTATAAATTTTCACATTGTGAATCGTGTTGAAATTTGATCTTTATCTACAGAAATTTGATCTTTATCTCCAGGAAATATGGGAAGTTTATATATTTTTATAAGTTTACTCAAGTAATAGAATATTAATTAAAATTATTAAAATCAATAAAAATACAAAAACCATTACCAAATAAATATCTAGAAAAATTTGAAACGAGTTATCTTTATTTAAATTGAACTAAAGAGAGACTCCTTTCTATCCTTCTATTTTTTCAAACAAATGGAAAATTTAATATTGAAATTAAAAAATAATTTATATTATATAATAAATAAGAATAATTTTATAGGGGAAATTATAAAATTAGATATTTCTAAAACGAAATTATCAAATACTTACAATATTGTGTGTGGGTAAAGTAAATTGATGTATTATATCCTATTGTTTGTGAGATAAAGACTTTTTTTACGCAATAATTTGACTATTTAATATATGGAAGTATACTTATCTTATCCACTTTCAGATTTGACGACATCTAAGACTCCTAAAAAAGTAGATTTGGAAGTGGTCTCTTTCTAGAATCCACTATTCTTGAAATCACTACTTCTTTCAAATATAACCGTTATTCTCTTTTATCCCATAGCAGTTCCCTCATTTGTTCTAACCCTTATTTATTACAACAAAAGATTCACTAAAATTAGAAACAAAACTTCATCCATTACCTATCCAATCTAATATGGACTCTGCAAATATCCTCACATTACTCATTAATGAAAACACCTCCACAAAATCTATAATTCATTTCATTTACTAAAATCATTTTCTTAAACATTAAACGCAAACATAGACAAATAAATTTATAGGAAGAAATCAATTAAAGTGGGCACCCCTACAAGTAGCAAGTGAAGAGTAAGTTTTAATATAAATTGTAAAATTTATGGCTTACAAATTTTTATCACATGTTATTATTGATGGTCTTTTCTTAAAAAAAAAACATTTAAAATAAACAAAACCATTTAAATTGAAAATAAAATTTCACTATTATTTGTCATCAAGTTATATATAAATACGAATTGCTAATTAACAAAAACACATAAACATGAATTATATGAGAAAATAAATAATAATAATGAATATAATGAAAAACATTAAATATCACCAACACTCCCCTAATTCCAATTACTAATCACATAGCTCTCTTAACCATAAAATCAAATAAAGATGTCTTTATAAATCCCCATCCCTGACAACTAAAACTGTAAATTCCAATCAATAACATCTTCAATTCATAAAGCCCTTTCTCCATAACACTCCCCACAAATTCTTAAATCCAATTACTAGTAGCATAGTTGTTCAGTTATGCAATGGGTATGTATTTACTCTCAATTACATTACTTTTTCCTCTTTTCTTAGCTCTTTTGTGCCTTGATACGCTAACATATTGATGGATTATGATAAGAAACAAATGAACTACTCTCGATTAAGAATCAGCCACCGTAACTAACTCTTATTCCTTTTTATGTAGAAAAATGACGAAAGGAACAATTGTTGTTCCCTAGAGACGAAACAATGTAAACCAACAAAGGATGAATGAGGCACATCGGTTGCGGTCAGGCCAGAGGACGAATCAGGAGGATCAACGTTAAATAAGAAGAATGTCAGAAGATAGCATTCAATTGTGAATCCTAAGGGATCACATTTATCCTTTACCCTTTTTGACTATAAAAGTGTAAATTGCAGGAGAAAAGGGCGATCTCTGTTTTATTTCAAATTGTAATTTTAAGTTACAGACTCATGCTTTTGAGGAACATGACCGTATTGTAATGAGGATTGAGTTCAATGGTTAATACATAATTTACATTGTTGTTCATTTGTATTCTCTGAAGTATCTCAACAGTATTTGCTGGTGGCTAAGGGCCCGACCTCTAGTGGATTAAACTGCTACCCTTTGTGTTATATCTTTCTAATTCACACAAGTTTGATTGGTTTGATGTTTTTCCATTCTCTGTGAGTTTATCTTGTTTTCTATTTTCTGATTTCCTGTATTGAAGTTAGGTTATCTTCCTTATGTGATTTGCAGCTTTGTTAATTGATTCTGTTTATGCTTATTGTAGATAAAATGGATTACCAGTTAAGGCATTAAATCTTGTTGATTATGATAAGAGTGTGGTTATTATAGAATTAGCTGAAAGAGATTGGTTATTGCTACTGAACTCTCAGTTGACATCATTTCCATGTGAATTGCTTAATTGAGATTGAGTGTGATTTAGATAGAATCAACTGAAAGAGATTGGTTATTGCTACTAAACTCTTGGTTGACATCAGTTCCATTTGAATTACCTGTTTGAGATTTTATTACGATTTCAATTGAGGGTGAAGTCTTGATGCTTAGATGTATATTTCTATTAACAGTTACAGTTTGAGTTTTATAATGCATCCGTTCACTCTTGTATCAAAGTTTTCTATTTCATTTTAAAAGCACTACTCTCTGGATTCATAGCATGCACATATTGTGTACACTCTTGGAATAAAAGGACTTGCCGAGGTTGATAATTAATGTGAGGCAATTAGGAGTTTTAAAAGACATTTGTTAGCACCCAACCTTTTGGTGCCGTTGCCGTGGAGAGTGTTGTCATTTTACAAAGAGTGTTGTATATCTGATAATTGTTGTTGGGGAAGAATTGGGTATTGAAAACGGTAGGTAAGAACCTACGTAACGAGCAAGTAAAGTGCTTGCTCCTTCGCCCACTTTTCAGCACAATTGCAGAGAAGTAATGTAGGTGTTTGATGTTTATCTGCTAAGAGAGAACTGGGTATTAAAAATGGAAGGTAAGAACCTGCGTACGAAGCAAGTAAAATGCCTACTCCCCTGCCCACTTCCCAACATAATTGCTAGGAATTTAAGGTAGAAATAAATGTTTGAATTTTCGCATGAATGACTAAGAAGAAAAGACCAGAAAATTATACAATCCCATATCCCAAACACAAAAAATCTAAGGGACCGGTGACCCTTGGAATATTAACTTTTAGCAATGAAATCATAAGGAAATCTGAGCCTTAGCCATCAATAGGAACCTAAACAGTCACTTCTAGACACCCTATCGTCTCCCTTCATGCCACAGGATCAACATCTATAGCCTACGCTGAGGTTCACAGTAAAATTAAAGGGAATGAACATAGTTTTCAAGATATTGAAAAATCACTATCAATTCCCTCACAATAAGGGAATTCTTCTAACCTTTGTGAAGGAGAAGGAGAAATAGGTAAATTTGAGGTTAAACTAGCAGAACCAAGATCTCCCAAGGTAGTAATTGAGTAGAGGACACCCAGTGTCCCAGATCAAGGGAGTGTTGTTAAAATCATTCCCGCCTCTTCTAGACATCCTAGGAACAACTCCCCAGCGCCGGAGATCCCAGAAGGATACTGGCATATCTTAAGCTATCCTACTACAAAATATTCCCACCTTTCATGGACTCACTTCAGAAGATCTGGATGCATTCCTGTTTGAATTCGATGTCCTATGTAGGGGTTATGATTACACCACTGACCCCCAAAAACTGAAGTTGTTTCCCTCCACTTTAAAGGGAGCAGCCCTGCGTTGGTTTATGGGACTGGGTGGAGGCACCATCAATGATTAGGACCAAATGAAAACTGCCTTTCTTAAAAGATATTAGGATTATTGTATATCTAGAGAAATAAAAGATGAGATATTCCAAATGGTAGCAAGGCCTAGCAAAAATTTGGAAGAGTATGTAGAGCATTTCCAATATAACCTCCAAAGGTCTCCTTATGCAAATCTGCATGATAATGTTCTAAAAACCACAATGATTAAAAGGATGAAAGAACCGTGGATAAAGACACTAATTATCATGGCTAAAGGTGATATCTATCAAGAAGACTATGCTAATATTATTGATTTGTGCATCAGGTGCTCGAGGGGCAGTACAAGACTAAAACGAGCTAGAGACGATGCAATCACCAAGGATAGCAAATTCTTTGGAGGAAGCGTTACTTGTGCTGAAATCAAAAACCTATTGGAAGATTTCAAAATGGATATCTTGGGAACCTTGAAAACACAGTTAGACATCATGCAAGCCAAGCAGAAGCAGGTCAAAGCTTAGCAGAACTTGGTTATTTTTTTCCCTCGATGTAGAAAGAAACATAGTCATAAAGAATGCCCACTAGATAGGGTACAGACCTGTGCCATATGCACTAAGGAACATGCCACAAAAAATTGCCCATCATTCCCAGGATTAAAATAGGTCTTCAAGGAGGCAGAGGAAGAAGTAGAACTAGTATACCTATTAAACCAACATCGCCAATGGCATGCACGACAAATAAGTATGCCTACCAACCCATCTTCATTCTTTTAGCCTTCACAATATAATTCCCAGCAATATACAGGAGCTACATGGCAGAACCAACCACCTTTTCCTAATTGGCCACCACAAGCATTCCCCATTCCACCTTGGTCCAATTAGTCAAATTCGAACAATAGTTGGTCAAATCCCTCTTACTTTCCATCATTCTGGTAGAACAACCCATATCCATCTCAATGGTCCCCCTCCAATTCACAAAACCAAAATTGGCAATCAGGCTGGCAAAGACCCACGAACCAACCAGTGGGGATAGTCCCCTTGCCTCAACCTACACTACCAGCACCTTACATGTTGCAATAGAATCCTCAATCCAATTTATGATCACAACTCCCAGCCCAGCCCAACCCAATCCTAACAACAGACCAGTCCAGTCAGTACAAATCATTGAAGGTCTGGATCCGGAAACTGAGTTGAGAGAATGTAATGAACTCCAATTGAGTTTTGGATGAATAATCATGCTAGAGGATGATAAAAATCTACAACTTGAAGAACCATACCCAAATAAGCCATTGACTGTAAAACAAACACCTCAATGGGAGAATACAGTCAAGTAGAAAAGTCACGAACAGATCATTACCTCTTCTTCGCCATTCATAGAGAGATTGATTATACCTCGCCCAATTGAATATCCTGACTTTGATCTCTTGGGAGAATTAAAAAATCTTTGTGTAAAAACACCCCTCCTCCAGGCTATTCAGTACATTCCAATTTATGCAAAAGCCATTAAGGAATTGTGTACCAAGAAGTCTATGAGGGAAATAAAGTTAACACCAATTGTCCATGTAGTTAGAACTTTGTCTGATATATTTTTAGGTGGAAAGACACCGATGAAATATGAAGACCTATGGAACCCTATTGTCACATTACAAATAAATGGATGCTCCTTTCCCAATGCATTACTCGATTTAGGGGCAGCCATTAATATTATCACAACAACAACCTGTGAGAGACTTGGCATCATAGCCTTAGATCCAACTACGACCTTGCTGGAACTTGCTAACCATTTAGTTATTAAACGAGAAGGGACATTATAGGATGTGATGGTGTCTATAAATTCTTGGGAATACCCAGCAGATTTCTTGATTATTAATCCTAGAAACTGGCTAGATGGACATCCTCTAATATTAGGAAGACCTTGGCTAGCAACTGCAAATGCTTATATAAGTTGTTGAATGGGAAGTATGACTATAACTCGAGGGGATGATGTGAAGAACCTAGCTTTATACCCTCTAGCTTAGCCAAGCCTAACCATAATAAAATCTAGGAAGCAACCTGTAACATATTTAATTGAAAATATTCGATCACCATTAACTGTAGTAGATGCTCTTGAATTTAAAAAGCAAATAGAAGACGATATTATTAACACTTACATTAACCACCCTGCTGCTGTATCTAATCTAAAATGTCACGTGATTGAAGAAGTCCTTGATAACGAAATTGAAGAAGATCCTTTGAGAGATATCAATGACCAAACAATACCAACAACAACTATTTATAATAGTAAATCTATTGAAATTGAGCTAGGGAAAATCCTTAACATCAACAAAAATTTGTGTGATGACCAACAGTAGAAGATTATTCAAATCCTTAGGAAATATAAAGGGGCTTTCGCTTGGGATTACCCAGATATGAAAGGGATTGACCCTCAACTATGTATGCACCACATCTACACTAAAAAAGATGCGAGACCCATTCGAAAACCTCAGCGTAGATTAAACCCTCACCTAAAGGATATTGTTAAAGACAAACTACAGAAACTGTTAGATTTGAATTTTATCTATCTTATATCTGACAGTAAATGGGTTTCTCCATTAGTTGTGGTTCCTAAAAATAATGGGACATGGCATATATGCGACGATTACAGAGAGCTTAACAAAGCAATGCAAAAATACCATTTCTCCCCTCCGTTTATTGACCAGGTTCTAGACATATTGGCAGGTAAAAAATTCTTCTCTTTCCTGGATGGCTTCAGTGGCTACAACCAAATCCGAATTTCCCCCAAAGACCAAGATAAGACTACCTTCACCTACCCCTAGGGGACGTTTTCTTAGAGGGTATTACCTTTTGGACTGTGCAACACACCTGCTACATTCCAAAGAGCCATACTCAGTATTTTTGCAGACTTGATAAACGAGGGATTAGAGGTATACATGGAATATTTCACACCCTATGGAGATGACTTCGAGTAGGCAATACAGACATTGGAGAAAGTCTTGGAAAGATGCATTGATACTAGGCTCTACGTAAGACACGAGAAATGCCATATGATGATGACAAAGGGCTTGATCCTGGGCCATTACATCTCAGGAGCTGGAATTCAAGTAGATCCAGCAAAAATATAGGTAATCCTCTTACTAGCTACCCCCTGCACTCAAACAAAGGTACGCAGGTTTTTGGTATTCTCTAGATATTATCAGAGATTTATAAAAAAACTTTTCCCAAATTGCTGCACTGTTATATGGTTTGACAGGAAATATTAATTTTATATGGACTGAAAAATGTGACATTGCCTTTGTAGAATGAAAATGGCTAGTATCAACAACACCAGTACTACGAGGCCTGAACTGGGATATACCATTTCAGATTTCATCAGATACATCCATTGGAGTAGTTCTTGGCAAATAAGATGACAAGAAACCCTATGTGATATACTACATCGACAAAAATTTAACTCCTACTGAGTTATATTACATAGTGATAGAGAAGGAGTTTCTAGTTGTAATATACGCTATTAATAAATTCAGACACTATATAACAGGACACCCTATGGTCCTGTATACTGATCACTCTACTATCAAATATTTATCTAATAAACCTATTACGAATCGCAGAGTGACACAATGGTCAATAATTTTGCAGGAATTTGATATAAAAATCAAGGATCAACTAGGAAAGGAGAATCTAGTAGCAGACTTCCTCTCCCGAGTGCCAAGAATAGATGACGCAGTGGCGGTAGAATACCAGTTCCCGGATGAGCAACTGTTTATTGTGACCGTGAAAACACCCTGATACACCGATGTTGCGAATTACATAGCGGTGGGAAAACTACCCAAACACCTGACACCCAGAAAAAGGAAATTAATAGTGCAACGGAACACTCGGTTCTCCTGGATCAGAGCATACCTCTTTCACACAGGAGCCAATATGCATATCTGCAGGTGTATCATGGAAAATGAAATTTATGATATCCTAAAAGCTTTCCATGATGGACTGTGCAATGGACACTTTGTAGACCACGGGACTGGACATAAAATCTTATAGATGGGCTATTATTGGCCCACAATTTTTAGGGACGCCAAGAAATTTGTCCAGGCATGCAATAGCTACCAAAGAATGGGTCGCTCAGCTAGTATGACGAGATGCCCCTACACCCATAGCTAGTCATTAAACCATTTGAACGTTGGGCATTAGATTTCGTTGGCCCAATAAAACCATAATCTAATCAAAAGTCATATATACTGGTTGCAATAGAAAACGTGACTAAATGGGTGGAGGCAGTAGCATCACCAAGGGAAACAGAGGATACAATAATCAATTTTCTCTTTCAAATCTTCATGTGGTACGATTTGCCCAGAGAAATAGTTACGGATGGAGGGCCACAATTTGTAGGCCATAAGATTGCTGCTACACTAAAAAATCATCACATTTTGCACAGAATCACCTCTCCATACCACCCATAGGCAAACGACTAGGTAGAGAGTACCAACAAGGTAATCGAGGCCATCCTAACAAAGACAGTCACCTCACATAGACACGATTGGACTACCCGATTGCCAGAAGCCTTGTGGACATATGGCACGACTTGGAGGAATACAATAGGATATTCCCCATATCAGCTCGTGTTTGGTAAGGAACCTATCTTCCCCATAGAATTTGAAATTCAAACATTAAGGATAGCCTAAGAAGTGGGGCTAGACTTGAATGAAGCACAGATTAATAGATTACAACAAATAAATGAATTAAATGAAATCTGGCTATTGGCTCTTCAGCATACTACACTTATTCAACAACAAAGAGCAAAATGGCATGACACCCTCATCAAGAAAAATATATTCCATGAAGGTGAATGGGCGCTTCTATATGATTCCAGGTTCCAGGATTTCTCGGGCAAACTCCATACTAGATGGTTAGGTCCCTACGAGATAAAAGAGGTGCACGATAATGGCACCCTTACATTAGCCACCATTGATGGGTTTGGCTATTCCTTTAAGGAAATGGGCACTGGGTATGCCTCTACCACAAATCACTTACAAGGGAATCCTTTTGCCAACAGATACGCGAAGATTCTACCATACAAATTCTTGCTGCAGAAGGCAACTCTTCGGCAACACTAGTCCCGTAAAAAAAAATTATTGTTGAGACTTGTAAATACAATTGTTTTTTTTCTTTTCTCTGTTTTTCTTCTTTCCCTTTTGTTGTTTAGAGGCAGTAGGGATGATTGTTTGTCTCTCCCTGTTTTCTTTTGTTGTTCCCTACAGGGAACAACTATTGTTCCCTAAAGGGAACAACACTTTCTCACGTGCTTTCTTTTGCTATTCCTTAAAGGGAACAACACTTTTTCATGTGCTTTCTTTTGTTGTTCCCTATAGGGAACAACACTTTTTTTTGTGTTCTGTTTTTTTGTTCCCTACAGGGAACAACCATTGTTCCCTAAAGGGAACATCACTTTCTCATGTGCTTTCTTTTTCTATTCCCTATAGGGAACAACACTTTTTTTTGTGTTTGCTTTTGTTATTCCCTACAGGGAGTAGCTTCTGTTCCCTAAAGGGAACAACACTTTTTCGTGTGCTTGCTTTTATTGTTCCCTATAGGGAACAACACTTTTTTGTGTGTTTTATTTTGCTGTTACCTAAAGGGAACACCACTTTTCGAGTGTTTTTGCTGTTCCCTTGAGGGAACAACAATTTGTGAGGATTTTTGAGAACACCCATTTCTTCCCCTTCCATGATCATTCCTATCCCATCCCAGATCATTTTTTTATAATCCTCTTTCTGGAATCAAGTACAATACATATATGAGGACAACAAGTACGGAGTCTACTAAAGCAGGTGAATATCTTTAACATTATTATCTCTAACAATATTGCTTTGGGATGATCGAAAAAGAAAGGACACAATTATCTATATCACTTTACTGCCCTCATTTATGCTATAAATGATACTGATTGATTATCTTTACCACGTTGGTTCTACTCCCTCTATTATAATTCTCTCTGCTTATTATCAATAAGATTATGGGTATATTTTTTATATTGATATGTTTAAACTTCTTTTGCCATCCCTACTCTTAAGGAGTACTAAGCCACCCTCTATATATTAAATGGGAAGTGCATATATATATATATAGATAACAAAATTCTCTAACAATTTTATTTTTTGATCTACATGAGGAGGATAGGGGGTCTTATCATGAGCCAACCTACCATGTTCATAGGGATGTGGCGAAGTGGCATTCCCACTATGGCCACCACACCAGGGATATGATCCAACAGATGCATCAAGAAACAAAATCCTTGGAACAAGAGGTCTCATCACAAGCCGGCCTGACCACTTTCACTACTTTCCAGTGAATGGAAATGTATTCATTTGGTTACCATGCCTGCGCATTGATCTCTACTGTGGACATCATAATGCACTTCCCCAACTATACATAGAGGATCCTGGCTCCCAAGGGTTAGAAAGCAACTCTATCGAGGCTATAGATGCCTGTAGGTAGTAGAGGCTCTGCTTATGGTATTGACGTTTTACTTCCTACATAAATAATTATTACAATGCCCTCTTCTTATATTTCTATTTTGCTACAGAGAGATTATTTCCCTAACTCACCTTGAACCTTTATGCATGAGTTAATTCTTTCTAAAATCAATTACATCATTTTCAAGTGGAATAATGACAGTAAGGTATCATCTCCTACATATATTGTCCTTTTCATTTATTGCATCACCTCACGACATCTTATCACTTATTAATAATTATCGTTACACACCTTGTTTTCATTACTCCAATATCCTTTTATGACCCTTTCATTAATGTATGTACTCTGCCGCCTTTACTACCCAATCCATCACCCTTGTACTTCACCGCCTCAACATCATCTTTTTGTCCATTCGGTTGTAGGCGACCCTTAATTCCAAGAGGGGGCAGGGACCTCCAGTACACTCATGCATGCGTTGTCATCATTTTATTTGATTTTGCAGAATAATATAGCATCCCATAATCATAGAGCATGTGGAATTATAATAGTCCTCAATTTAATGGTATTTATTTTTATAAAAACATCACCTGACAGAGTTGTTACAAGTACTTGCTATTCCATCTCTCGGCTCTGCTCGTTGCTGTGTTTTCTCCACTTCACTAGTCATTTGTAGTTAACCAACTCAAATGGTTTAAAGCTTATAATGCATTCCAAAGACAGGAACATGGATTGGATCTTTGGGTGAGGAGTGAACCTAAGCACCCTTTACAAATGTTTGCCAACCATAAAAATCTGATGAAAAGAGAGGGGGTGATTAAAACTTTAGGGACCATACATAAGGAGATTGTGCAAAAAGGAATATCATATTTCCTCTCCATTCAAGAAAGATATCTGCCTACATCTAAGCTTAGATGGACAATCTCCACTAATAGTGTGAAAGATAGGGAACGATTTAATTATCAGAATTTCAACGCTGCTATGGCCCAGATGATCACCTACAACAATATTATTTTGAGAGAAGGACCTCATTGGTTGGGATGCGGGTTTCGGAGTCCCATTATTTGGTGTCCTCCTGAAGGGTATTGGGCTTACTATGAGTTGCTCGAAGGGAAATAAAGGCCCGCCTTTGCGATCCTGGCTTAGCATCATCGATTTAGACCAATTTATGAAGCTTTCTCTCCAACCTACTCTTTAATTACATTGCATAAGAACTATTTACTTTTCATGAGGACATGAAACAGGGTAAGCAGGGGAGTATGTTGAGTTATGCAATGGGTATGTATTTACTCTCACTTACATTGCCTTTTTCCTCTTTTCTTATCTCTTTTGTGCCTTGATACGCTAACATATTGATGGATTATGATAATAAATGAATGAACTACTCTCGATTAAGAATTAGCCACCGTAACTAACTCTTATTCCTTTTTATTCAAAAAAACGATGAAAGGAACAGTTGTTGTTCCCTAGAGACGGAACAACGTAAAGCAACTAAGGATGAATGAGGCGCATTAGGTGCAGTCAGGCCAAAGGACGAATCAGGATCAATGCTAAATAAGAAGAATGTTAGAAGATAGCATTAAATTGTGAATCCCTTTGGGAATCTCGATCCTGAGGGATCACATTTATCTTTTACCCTTTTTGACTATAAAAGTGTAAAATGTAGGAGAAAAGGGCGATCTTTGTTTTATCTCAAATCATAATTTTAAGTTACAGACTCGTGCTTTTGAGGAACATGACCGTATTGTAATGAGTATTGAGTTTAATGGTTAATACATAATTTGCATTGTTGTTCATTCATATTCTTTGAAGTAGCTCAGTAGTATTCGTTGTTGGCCAAGGGCCCAACCTTTGGTGGATTAAATTGCTACCCTTTATGTTATATCTTTCTAATTCACACAAGTTTGATTGGTTTGATGTTTTTACATTCTCTCTGAGTTTATCTTGTTTGCTATTTTCCAATTTCCCTTATTGAAGTTAGGTTACTTTCCTTATGTGATTTGCAACTTTGTCAATTGATTCCATTTATGCTTATTGTAGATTAAATTGATTATCAGTTAAGGCATTGAATCTTTTTTATTATGATAAAAGTGTAGTTATTATAGAATCAAATGAAAGAGATTGGTTATTGCTACTGAACTCTCGGTTAACATCATTTCCATCTGAATTTCCTAATTGAGATTGAGTGTGATTTAGATAGAATCAGCTGAAAGAGATTGGTTATTGCTACTAAACTCTCGGTTGACATCATTTCCATTTGAATTACCTCTTTGAGATTTGATTACGATTTTAGTTGAGGGTTAAGTCTCGATTCTTAGATGTAATATTTCTATTAACAGTTACAGTTTGAGTTTTATAATGCATTCGTTCGCTCTTGTATCAAAGTTTTATATTTCATTTTAAAAGCATTACTCTCTAGATTGATAGCATGCACATATTGTGTACACTCTTGGAATAAAAGGACTTTCTCGGGTTGATAATTAATGTGAGGCAATTAGGAGTTTTAAAAGACACATGTTAGTACCCAACAATAGCCCTTCTCACTTGAGAATTAAATGGAAAAAAAATGTTTTTATATTAAAATTATAAAATCTATATCAAAATTGTATACATTATGTATCTGATTGTTTATTACTCCTTACACAACCTATCGTATAAGATAATAAGAAAACTGCACATACACACACACATATATTCATCGCACAGTTATTCATCGATAATTAAATAGATTGCTTATAAAATATTTAAAGGGAATAAACATGCACTAGAAATTTTCTTTTTGTTGCAATAAAAATTTGGTATAAAGGCCATGGATTTAAGATAGTTACTTATTAAAAGAGATATATTTTTAAGAGTTATGTGAAATGAAATAATATTATATATATATCATATATATATAATATATATTATATATATTATATATATATATATAGTATATATATATATATATATATATATATGGTCAACTATGGTTCAATGTGGCATTGTTATAAAGATGTCTCTAATATGAAAATCAACCATGGCCAACCATTGTCCAACTTCACATTTTGAGAAAGGTTGTCTCAATATGAAAATCAATCATGGTCAACTATAGTCCAACATCACATTGTAACAAAGATTTTGTCAATATGAAAATCAACTGTGGTCAACCTTATTTATTTAGGGTTTATAATATTTATCTTAGGGTTTATATAATTTGGATTTATAATATTTATCCCTTGGGTTTATAATATTTATCTTAGGGTTTATATACCTTGGGTTTATAATATCAATCCCTTATGTTTAATATTATTCCCTGGGGTTTATAATACCTTGGGGTTTTAGAATTAATCTCGTGGGTTTATAATATCAATCCATTGGGTTTATCAATCTAAGGGTTCATATTCCTAAGGCATAATATTATTCATAAAGTTTATAATATTAATCCTAGGGTTTAATATAAATACTTTGGGTTTATAATCATGGTCAACCATGCACAACCATGGTCCAATGCCACATTGTGACAAGGATTGTCTCAATATGAAAGTAAACCGTGGTCAAATGTAACATTCTGACAAAGATTGTATCAATACGAAAATAAATCATAGTAAAAGGTGGTCAACCATTATTATTTTAGGGTCTATAGCATTTATCTTAACTTTTATATACCTAGGGTTTATAATATTAATCCCTTTGGTTTAATATAACTCGCTTGGGTTTATAATCCCTTGTGTTTTTAGTATTAATCTCTTGGGTTTATAATATTGATCTATTGGGTTTCTTAATTGATGGGTTCATTTTCCTAGGGTGTAATATTATTCATAGGGTTTATAATATAAATCCTTGGGTTCAATATAAATCTCCTGTGTTTATAATCACGGTCAACCATGGTCAAACGTCAATTATGAAAAATATTTTCTCAATATGAAAATCAACAATGGTTTAATGTTGTAATGTGACAAAGATTACCTCAATATGAAAATCAATCATGTTGAACCATGATTAACCATGGTCTAACGGCGCTTTGTGACAAACATTGTCTCAATATGAAAATGAGCCATGGTCAACCATGGTAAAAAATGTTTATTTTAGGGTTCATAATATTTATCTTAGGGTTTCTATACCTTGAGTTTATAATATTAATCCCTTGGGTTTATAATATTAATCCTAGTGTTTAGTATAAATCTCTTGCATTTACAATCACGGTCAATGATGGTCCAATGTCACATGTGCCAAAGATTTTCTCAATATGAAAATCAACCATGGTCCAACCTCGCATTATGACAAACATTGTTTCAGTATGAAAATCAATAATGGTAAACCATGGTCAACCATGTTTATTTTAGGGTTTATAGTATTTATCTTAAGGTTTTTATACCTTGGGTTTATAATATTTATCCCTTGGGTTTAATATTATTCCCCTGGGTTTATAATCCCTTGGGTTTTTATTATTAATCCATTGGGTTTATTATTCCCTTGGATTTATTAATCTAAGGGCTCATATTCCTAGGGTATAATATTATTCATAGGGTTTATAATATTAATTTTTAGGTTTAATATAAATTCATTGGTTTTATAATGATGGTCAACCATGGTCCAACATCACATTGTAACAAAGATTTTCTCAATATGAAAACCAACCAATGTTGCATTGTGACAAGGATTGTTTCAATATGAAAATCAACCATGATCAACCATGGTAAATAATAATAATCATCATAATTATATGCCTTCGGTGTATATCAACCATATTTACTAATGCGGTTGTGCATGTGATTAATATAAGCCTTCAACGTATATCAACCACATTTACTAATGTGGTTGTGCTAGCACAATCAAATTAAAAGTCAAACATAGTGAGTCATGATCAATCATAGTTAATAACCATGGTCACATTGTGACGACAACAACAACAACAACAATAATTATTATTATTAATTAACTAATTAATTAACTAATTATAATAATTAATTAATATTATTATTAAATAAATAATTTTTATTACATAATTTAAATATAAATAATAATAAATAACATTTAACATTAATAATAATATATAAAATTAATAATTATAATGATAATAATATAATATTTTTATTGTAATAGTTTTTCTTGTATTATTATTTCTAATATTATATATTTATCAATAGTAGATATAAATGGAACCTTCAACTATATTAATCACATTAATATTTTTAATGTGATTATGTTAATTACTTATTAAAAAAGTAGATCTTTTAAGAATTACCTCAACAAAATATATAAAACCAAAATCAAATTAATATAATATAATCTCAATACAAATTCCTGTTTTATTTAACCTTTCTTATCATCTGACATGACATTTCAGTTTGAGTGCATCTAATAAATTTATTCTTTTACATTATGATGTTATCATTGAATGACTTAATAAAAAACAAATTTATTTTTTTACATTACGATGTTATTGTTTAATGAGTTAACAAGGGGGCTGCGTGACAACAAGTCCTTGCCCTAAGTAGGAGGAACAAGGGTAGGAGGAACATGGGAACTGGAGTTGAAAATAGCAGAAGTGCTGAGATTGGTGAAATCTAAGATTTGTGCATTATCAACTAGTGTTCATAAACCTCAATTATTGCATCCAGTGTATGTTAGAATGCCAGAGTGAAACATATCTCCAAGTAGACCTCCCATTTCGAAACTCGGCATCCTAACCACCCGTTGAAGAAGCAGTAGAGAAGATATCCCAGGTGGGAACAATACCAGTGCCAGAATCATGACCAGGTTATTGAGATCCAGTCCAAGCATAGGCAAAGGTAAAGGTGTAGGCACCTACGACGGTAGGAAAAGCAATGGTTTCAGGAGATTCATATGCAGATTGAGTAGCCATGAAGGTGAAGGCATAAGAGGCAATAGAGGTAGCTACTGGAGTAGATATACCATAGGCATAGATAATAGGAGATACAACACCTATAAAGATGGGTAGAGTTGTAGTCCTGGGAGCATATTCAATTCCATTTTGAAAACCAGAAGCAAGGGTTGGAGAATCAATATTTACATTACATTAATAAAGAATATAAGTTGGATAACCTTATTCTGACATACCTGTCAATCAATCCATCAAGGGCAGGTATCCGACTATGCATAGCTTGTATTCTATGCCGAGGCGGACCTATCTTTCTGTCAACCAACTATGTAGAAATATTATGCATTCAGGCTTATTGCCTAGCTAGTGGGCTTATTAGCTAGCATGATTCCAGATTACCTCAATTACTGCATCCATTATATGTTAAAATGCCGGAGTGAAACATATCTCCAAGTGAAAATTTTCAGTGTCAGATTTAATTCTCAATTCCTTGAAAGATGTCTCTCAATTCCTTGAAAGATGTCTTTACCTAGCCCCGCGACATCGAGGGTGGGTATCACATTGTGTGTAACTTGTATTCTATGCCTAGGCAGACCTATCTTTCTGTCAACCAACTATAGAGAAATATTCTACATTGAGGCTTACTGCCTAGCTAGTGGGATTACTAGCTAGCATGATTCCAGATTACCTCAATTACTGCATCCAATATATGTTAGAATGCTAGAGTGAAACGTATCTCCAAGTGAAAATTTTCAGTGTCAGATTTAATTCTCAATTCCTTGAAAGATGTATTTACCTGGCCCTGAGACAAACTGATGTATTGAACAAGGCTATAGCTTAAATATCCATATATAATTCAGATAAAACATGATTATCAGTTAAAATTGGAAGCGTGAATTAATGAATACTTCATTAACATTAAGCCCTTGAACAAGAAATCCTGAGAAATTCAAAGTCTTAGGATACAAAAGTGGGGTTAACCAAATGAATCTATGGTATGAGCTACGATAATGAGGTAGATCAGAAATATTAAGAGGATGTGGATCTTCACTCCGAAAGCACAGTTAGTCTTCACTTCGACAAACAAAGCTCAGGTAATTAGGGTGAAAAGTCCGAGCAATCATTTCATTCAAAGTCCAACCACTAGGTGGGCATGAATTCTGAGACACAAAGACCCCATCCTTTGGAATAACAAGGGAATGGGAAGTCCGGAAAGGAAAACGTTGAAGACTAATATAGATATATAAACACAGGGATCACAAAAGTGTCGTCATATGCATTTTGACCTAATTCTCATTTTAGAAAGGAACATGCCTCAAACGATGTTTTGCAGTGAAGTTGCAAAGACATCGATGCCACAGTGGAATGAACAAGTCCGAACCAGTTTATGAAAGTATCGACTCCACGGTGGAATGAACAAGACCAAGGTTAAGGAGGGTCAAGTTTTGATAAATGGAAGGATGAGACACATGGCCCTCAAGGTAGTTTCCACATAACATTTTGTGTACGATGATTACTATGCTATGCCCACAATGGTTACATACAGATAAAATGATGGTCAACTGTAATATATGAAATTTGCATTTGCATGGGCTACACGTACCTTGTGCCTCACTAAGAGAGGTGTAATGAGAATGAGTGCCTTGAAGAAACTCAGTCTCCAAATGCACATTTTTTCAGAGAGGAGGGACTGGGAGTAGCTGTGACCGTGTCTCCTACCTCACCACAAGAGGTATAACAAGCAAACGAGTGCCAACATACAAAAACATAACAAAGGTGGCATGAATAGGAAGGAAGTTCTTATTGGCATATTATTCTGAATTTATAGCAATGAATAAGTATTGAAATGAGTTTTATTTTCACCGGTGCGGAGAGAGCTCGAGTTGGTACTACCAGCGCCTCTGTTTGACAGATCAATGCTCCTATTGTGACCTGCTCGACATACATACATGGTAGTTTATGCAGGTGGTTTGATAGTCGAGAGAGGTGGTTGGGAACACGTCCATTAACTCTCTTATCACCAGTAATTGATCTGCTTCTACACCTGATTCATTCGCGGCTTTAATGATATTAATAAGTTAAACCTTTCATCTAAACTTTCACAATTTTCCCAGTTTGGGGGTGAATACCCAATACAATAGGAGGAACCTGAATGATGAATGATTAAGAGAGGAGATGATTTTATTACAATCTGTATTAGTTATTTTATACATATCCATCTTCTTTTCTTCATTATGCTCTTTATACAAGAATTTTACTCTACTTACTATGAAAGGGAAGATCCAAATAAATCTGCCATGACCAAGGGAGTCAGAGAGAAAATGAAACTACTTGGTCTTGCACATGAATTCTACCTAGTGCGGTTTACCATTACATAGAGGTATTATCACAGCTTATTCAGAGTTTAGCCTGTATGAGTGTTAATATTTAAGTATCTCATAGTTATAGTGCCCATATCACCCGAAGAAATGTGTTTCTGTCCCTCGGAGAAGGAGAACAAATTTCCATGGTCTTTCGCTTCAACGACTTGGGAAAAAAAGCGAAAGTGCGTCGTTTGACCCAAAACAAGCATGTTCTCCATGGAGTGAACATAGGTTTCGAAAGGGATGAAGACCATCACCTCACCCCCTTACATCAATGTCTAAATCAAAGTGTCTTTCTCTTCCCTTTGCAGTATCTATCTTTCTCTTCCCTCTGCAGTATCTGAATCTTGCTCGTTAAGTTGGCTCGAACTTAAACCTGGGTTGCTCATTAAGATGGCCCGAACTTGGTTTGCTGGTTAAGAGCTCTCGCCCTGGTTTACCCGATTTACTGAAGTTGAAGTGAAATGAAACAATAACTGCTCAGAAATGAAACAATAACATTTATGGGTGAGAAAGAAAGTAGTGGTCGACAAAGAAGCAGTGGTTGACAGCAATGGCAATGCATTGGCAGGATGAGCCAGTGTAAACCATGCATGAGGTTAGGGTGAGCCATGTGTAAACCATGCATGAGGGCATGAGGTTAATGTAACCTGATCTACACATACATTCAAAATCCCTCCTTGGTTACTCGAACTAATGTTAGCATTAGTTCAGCAATTCGAAATGCTAATGAAACAAATGTAAATGGCAAAGAAATAAATGCATATAAGATATTATTTTGGCCTTCTTGCCTCGAGAAGAGGTCAAATAAGACAGTGAAGTTGAATGAGAAGGGAAATAACAATGAAAACCAACTAATGTCAAATTCCATCAAACCAATTACTATAGTCCCATGCCATTGCCAAATCGCAAAGACTAATAAAAAAAAATTGGTTTCATTTCCATGGAAAGAATTGAATAATATTACACCATAAATTCAGTAGACAATTTTACAGTGTTACGCCATGAATTCACCCCACATTTCAATGATGTTACAACATAAATTCATCCGACGAAAGTTGAAGGAGAAACTTCAGAAAATGGTTCAGAAAAATTCAACTTTAATATTAACGATTAATATAAGTGAACCCAACTGGCCATTATTTGAACAAGTGTAGCAACCATGACGAACGTCTCATAATTTAATTGTGTGAATATCGTTTATTCCAATACATGCATCCAAAATAAATGAATGGGTAACCATATTTATTTTTATGAATTGAAAATGAGGAGGCACTCACAAAATTTGATAACATTGGTGAAAAATGAGAACAATCCTGGGTGGAAAGTACACATCAACGCTTTTAATACAAAGAAGATGGATGGAGAAATGCATTATAATGGAGAGAAAACGGGTCCAGAAATGAATGATGATTAAGAGACTATTGATGTACAATAGCCATAGCCACTATTCAATGATTACAACTTTAAGTGCTTCAAATATCAGAGTTAACTTATGGCTATACTATACTAATGCTATTTTTTTATATATTTTCTTCTAATCATAATTTTTGAATTAAAATAAATAAATAGTTTGAGAGAAATTTAGAGTATTGTTTTAAAATATAGCTTTATGGAGTCAAGCACGAGGTTTATATTCTTGAGAATGAAATTATGCTTATTTGAATTGATTTTATGTAAAGAACTTCAATATGTACTCAAAATTACTATGCAAGTCTCGAAATCCTAATTATTAAAAATAATAATGCACGTTATGTTTTTCAGAAATATATCATAAGAATCACAGGGATCTCAAATTTGTGATCACTTCTGAAATGAAATTCTCTCAATTTTAGTTACTAAAATAACAATGTCTTTCAAAATTGATGAAAGTGCATGCGAAATGATTTTGATTTTGAACTAGGCTCAAATCACTAAAAAATTATGCATTTCGTCTCTATGAGAACCATCTCATACTTATGTGGAAGTCGATTTCAATAACAAACTCTAAAAAATGACTTTGAGCACAACCCTTATGAAAATTACTTGGCTCTTAACTCTAGTTTACAAGGGTAAAATATTGGGTTTAACAATGATGACTCAAGGGCATGGGATAATGTTAATGGATGCCAAGAATAACATAATATTTGCACTTATCAATTGTAATCGTAAATAAATGATCGTTATGAACATCCAACCTATACACCAGTATGCCTATCCACTAGGAAATGGTGTCAGTATGCACATTGCCTCAATCGATTAGTTGAAAGGACTTACTGATACTTTCCCATCTACAACTATTACATGTGATCCACCAATCCTCTACACTTCTCCCATTGGAAAATGTGATGAGGTTGACACATGGAGAGAGAAACCTAGTTAGATGTTAAAAAGGAAAATAGTCTCCAGGCATTAAAGAACCCACCAACGAGGCTGATGGGCCCTAAGGTATAAGCACAACCTGTCAGCATGAATAAGATGATATAGTTAAATATTAAAAAAACTCATTCATCTAATACCTAATGATGATCAACCTTGGTGAATGTGACGCTATTGAAGCTGATGACCATAAAGGTGCTCAAGCTTCTAGATCACTCCTTGAGTAATGTGTCAGAGCCAATGAGGAATGATCTACTAAGAGAAAGGGAATGATGAAACATCTCCCTCAGCCTGAAGTAGAAACCAAGAAGCAAAAGAAATGGTGCCATATTCCTAACATTGGATGAGGAATTAACTAAATTAGGATAATGATTCAATGCAAAACTAAAGAGACAAGACAATAAGTGACTAAAGACTCTTTCTTTTTTCATTTCATCACTACCAACCCATCAAACTCAATTATCACAAAAATGCAAAGATGAAATTCTCATCCAAGGTCAACCTAGACATGAGCATAAGGAAAAATCATGTAAAATTGTGACATGATACTCAAAGTTTGACTTAGAAAAACAAGAGACAACAAATTGGTAACATATGCAAACATGGGAACGAAAGAATTTCTCCATATGAGGCATTTATTATGCAAAAAAGACTAGAAGATGTTGACCCAAAAAGAAGGAAAAAGGATAACATAGAAAACTAAAATGTGAAATCAACTACAAGGGAATGGAAATTTTTGTGAAAACAATAATCTAAATACTCGAAAACCCAAAATTTCACTTCTTCTTCCTTTTATTTCTCTTTTTTTTTAAAACCAAAGTCCAACAAGTTTTATTTTGAAGGTTTTCTAATGCTTCCAAGGTTAATCAACATATTCAATGATCAATGTAACCATGCAACTAAGTGATTAGCTAGATGGGAGAGATCAACATAGTCAACCTTCAAGTGCAACCAATCCTGGAGTCTCATCAGCTGGAAAAATTCCTTCATGCAATTGCTACTAAATAAATTTATAAATACTACTAGTTGGAACATGACACTTTAATGACAATGACGACATGTGATCCAAAACTTATAGAATTTGAATTTTGAAATACCTCCATCATTCTTAGATCAATTGGATTACTATTAAACCTGACATTTAAGCAGTGATCAAACAAAATATATATTTGAATAATAAAATCTGACTAGAATATCATGGGAAGATTGCAGGAAAGATAAATTTCCAGTTGAATTGGACTATTCTTGAACAAAAATTGAGATATATGAGGGTGAAATATTAGAATGATAAAAATCTACAAGATTGATTCCTTGCTCTTCCGCTTCAACTTTATCATCATCAATTGAAGGAACCAACAAACCCACTTGAAATTTTTTCTTTACAACTTCATCTTCATGGAACATTGCACATGACTAAATTGGTGTAACTATTGGTTTATGATCATCCAAGGAAAATATTTCACTATGAAAAAGTGATGGATCATGGTTTTTTGCGTAGCTTACAGTTGAATATTGTTATAGGGTCCCTAATTCTTCTTGCATAAATATTGGTGATCTTAACCATTAGGATGCTACTCTAGCCTATGCATCCTTGATATAAAAAAAAATACTTTACCCCTTGGGACATCGATAGTAGTGGGTAACATAACACTCTTGTAAGATTTTGGATGCATCAAACTCAAAGGAAAAACTTTTTGGTGAAAACTCTATGCATTGTTAGGCAACTAATACACTTTGAGTTGTTGCCAACATTAGGGAAATACGGCATGTTCAAATTCAAATTGTGTTGGTGGAAACATATAAGCTAAAATCATTACATAACCTTTTTCACTACATAGTTCACTCACAAGGCCATCCAATTCCTTTTGGAGACTTTCAATTTCTCACAATGGTCCAAATTGTGAGGGAGTAGGGATCAATTTTAATTTAGCAGCAAGTCAAGGTCGAACAGAGAACCCAATGACTTGATTCCTAGTTAACAATCCAATAGATGACAAATTTTTTCCATTTTGTCATTCATGGTATGTCAAGTAGACCAACTTAATACACTAGAAGCTTTCTTGAGTTTTCTTTGTGGGCTGGTGGCCCAACGAATTTCCAATAGGTCCAAACAAGGAACAAGATGATAATTATATTAAGATCAGGAGATGGCTTGCGTAGGATATGTCAAGTGATGGGAACCGGGATCCGAAGTCCATAAATATTTGTGTATCCAAAAATATGAAATTTCTTATAATGAGATTTGTTCCGAAAAAAATTAATCCTAAAACCAAGGCAGTATGTTGCATGGAGATTATGTGGAGCCTTGTAGACACTATCAAACCCTATAGGTTGGAAGTTGTTGATGTGGAAGGATGATGTGTCATGATGATATGGTGCAATCAGAAGGTTTGAGTGACATGGTATGCTAACATGTCAATAATGTAACATGATAGTATGGTGTGGTGATGTGGTAAGCTTGGTATGAAATATTTGATGTGATGGTTGATGAGTCACCATGGAAAGTGATGTAGAATTTGTAAGTCCAAAAATTCATTTTTTTTTAAATGAACACTATTGGATTTTTCTAGAGTTAAATGGATTAGAATAAATATGGAAGTATTAAAAGGAAGAAAAAAAAAAATCCCAAATGGTCTGATAAATGTGGGTGATCTCATGGACCTATTCTAACATGGTATTGTTGATAAGGAAAATAAATGGTACAATGGTGTGAGATGGAGACTAGATGGCCATTGAGATAGGGATGATGCATGTTGTCACTCTGATAATTCTTTTGAAGTAAAAAGAAAGAAAAACCAAAGGCAACCACAAACTTCTTTTGGGGATCAGGACCTAGCCTTCCTAATGCTCAGAGAGGGCTCTCCGTTTAAAATTTAACTTTGTTTTAGTTAAGATGTTTTTAGGTTAGTTATGATTGTTCAAGGGGTTTTTGATTTGTATTTGAGATTGGGTGGTGGGATCTACTTAGACAGATGAATAAAATGATGTTTTTTAGACCATTGGGCTATGGAGTCAAACAATAAGGAAGCAAAACTGGATTAACTCACTAAAGGGAATGTGCCTACGGCAAGATAGAAGAGTGTTTTTTTAGATCTTTGAGACAGGGGTGAAAGGGTTTCACTTGAGGTGAGAGAGAATTTAAGGGTTCTCAGACCCGGATAATGAATGAGGAATGAAGGGGTAATAATTATTAGAGGTTAAATTAAGAATCCTTTAACCTGGATATTTAAGAAATCAATCTAAACAAAAGAGAAATTAAGAATTCTTCAATTTATATTTCAGAAGAAAACATTTAAATGCATAATTGTTAAGACAGAGTGTAATAAACAAGTTTTGAAGTATTATTCTAGTTATAACATTTATATTGAGAAAAAAATTAAATATTATGAATAACTTTGAAAAAAATAACAATAACACATGAAAATACTTGTTTGAAATTCACTCCACACATGAATCCCTGGAAATCTCTATTCTTTATTTACCAATCTAGCTTGCTGGCTCAGCAAATGATACAATAACCTTTTGGGTCTTTTGATAAAAAAGTCTATAGAAATTTCTAGTATAATCCACCCAAAATAATTCAAATGAATAAGTATTTATACAAATTCTAAACTGAAATATCTTGCAAAAAATATCAAGATTGGTTTTACAAATATCTCAAACTGTTTTACATTAATAGAACTTAAATAAAGGACACTCAAAACTAATGAATCTATTTGGCACTATATTTATGGATTGATGGTCACAAAGAAGAGAAATTTGAATTTGATAGCAACTCTTAATTGATGATGAGGCTTCCAAGTCACTAGCTACCTCCTTCCTTTGTGTATTCTTCCCTAGAAATTCTGCAAAATTAGGGTCCAGTGATACCTTTGTATATCTCAATATGAGATAGATATGTAAAAAGTGAAATAGGTTCTTGTAGATAAGTATATTATTGATATAAACCTCTTTCAATTTCCAAAATGTCAGTTCCCGCTGTTCACAATATTCTCTTCAAAATGATGTAAAAAACAAGACTTTGCACAGTCCAAAAAATAGGTTGTGAAGCTATGCATTTATATCATTTTTTGTAATAATTGTGTAAAAAGTGAGATAGGTTTTTGTATATTGGCCTTTTAGGAACAAAAAATCCTCCAATTTCGCAAAATGCATATTGGATTGGCCACAATAGTTTCTGCAAAATTATGACTTAAAAAAAAAACTTCTGGAAAATGTACCATTCCTGCTCTGATTTCATCTTTTAAACTTAATTTTTTTTTAACTATTTTTACCTTCACTTTCGATAAACTTCATTGTTTCTAGTGAAAGTGTCTTCATCTCTATTTAACCCTTACTGCCTCCATGTTTAATTTTATTGTTTACCTTGATTGCTCTGTTTTTTTCATCTATCTTCAATTTCGCATGCATTTATTTTATATGTATGCTTCGTAACTATCTTCCATGTTGTTTGACTTCTCGATGGCTGCGTTTGTTCTCTTTAAGATTTCAATCTGATACACTATTACTAATACTCTTTCATCTTGTCGATTTATCTTTTTCCTTTTACTGTGTTTTTTTTACTTTCACTGTAACCTTTTAACTTTTATTGTACATCATCAAATGAGAGGGAATTTTTGGTTTTTTCTCAAAATACCTGGAATTTGGGTGAAATAACTTCAAATTGGTGTTCTCGGTAACTGCAGAAGGTTGAAAGGGCTCTGGTACATACTAAGAGCGTGATTGGGGTCTTTACAACTTCTTCAGGAGTGAAATTGAGGTCAACTCATAATTTCAGGGTTTGAAGGTGTCACAATGGATTGTAGAGATTTTACGAAGAAATTGATCGAAAAAGGAAAAATAGGGCTTCTCGGCCTTTTTATTGAACAAGGGTCATTTTTTGGCGGGCGAATTATAAATGAATAATGGGCGGTTTTGCGGGTTGGGCGGGAAGGTGGTTTCCCAAGCCATCACATCGCTTTATCGAGGAGGCAGTATTTTGGTGAGGTCACTTGATCTACCTTAAAGCTTCAAAAGTAGTATACAGAGGTCCAGTCAATACCACTTTATCAGTTGGGTAAAGGTCGTATATTAGGTGAACCCGATATGGCTGTGAATTGTTAGATTTGGTTGTTCATGATCAGACAACAGTCGAGTGACAGATTAGCATGAATGAAATGGAAAAAGGTTTTGGGGGGGCCTGGGGCTTTAATTAATGGTGGTTTTTGATTATTCTAGAGTTAAACAGGGGATTAAATGATCAGACATGGTTAATGGAGGGATTATCTTAACTTTACGGAGAATTGCTAAGTTAAGAGGGTTTTGTCGGGGGGATAGGGTAAAAATATAGTTTGTAGTTAAACTATGGGTAGGGGTAATATATACGAGGAAAAAGGGTATATTAGGAGCTATATTATTAAGTTAGAAATTAATATGAACTGAAATGAGTGGAATGAAAATAATACTAAGTGTTTCTGGGAAAACTAGTGTCTTTTCGATTTGCTAGTCCCACTAAGATTGGTAGCTATCTTAGAAACAAAAAATCAAAGCAATTTGTGATTTCCTTTATGTATGATAGATAAGAGAGAAGCAAAGAGGACCAACCTGGATCTTTCGCTTGACTCCTTGCTTGGTTTCTCTCTCTCTTGATAGAGCTTGAAACTCCTCTCCTACTTGTCCTACTTTAGAGAATACCTTTAGAGACAAAGTAACAAAACACCATCAAAGCATCTCAATCTATAATATCATAAACAATGTAGAATCATAAATACATTGAACATACAATTGCATTCACAAATAACAAGATTCACAAATACACAATTGTATGGAGGAAAACTCAAAGAACTTTACTAATAATAGTAATAGAAGAGAGGATTACATCCTAGTTGTCTGATCTGACATCATCCTCCCAGCATCAAAGCCCTCTTCACCTCATGAAAAGCAAGATCACCCAACAATAAAATGTTCCTTCTCAAAGATAAACCAATAGCACTTCCTTACAAATTACAAAATTCTAGCCTCTAGATCTCTCAGATGAGGGATCCATTTATAGATGTCTTGCAAGGGTGTGAGTCTCTGGGTTTTTGATTAGTGTCATTCCACTGATAGTTCTTGGTTTCACCTGGAGATTTCATTGATCTCTTACTCATCCCTGGGCGAATTCAGAGAGGCAAGTGTCATAGGAGAAGTTTCTAGAAGATTCCATGACAATCCACTTAGCAAATTGTCTTAGACATTTGTCCATTCTCACTCATCACACCCTACAG
>APFE030207696.1:43972-66693 GCA_000404065.3 Pinus taeda
GAAGTCTTCTAGAAATGTTCAAAATACTTTTTTCGTTGTAATTGTTGTCAAAAATTTGAATCTCTAAGTGTCATATGTTTCCTATAAATTAAAAATAAAAAAATTGATTTTAGTTATAGTACATTAAAAACTAAGTATCAAAAGTATGAGGAGCTCAAAAAAAAAAAAGGAAAAACAAAAACAAAAAGATAACAACAACAACAGTTGTGTTGTGTAATGCAAATATAATCAATATACAATAAATAAAACATAAACTTTCCTCTTACAAGAGTTATGATTGTCCTTAACAGTATGTTTTATGCTTGTATTAATTTTTTTGCTATAACGATATGAGTTATATCAAATATACAGAAATAAGGAAAATAAGAGTTTATAATTCCATGACACAAAAGTAATTCAAAAATTATAACTATATATGATAGTAACATATTTTGTACAAATGTTTTTTAGTATTATCACATCATATAGTATTCAAAATTTGTACATCATTACCAAAGGATTGTCATTAAAGCTCCATGTTTTGCAGTTTCATTCTAAATGACAGTCAGTCTGCAATTCTGAGAACACTATCATACAACCCATATGAGAATTTTGTTTATAGCAAGCTATTCTAACTTGTGTTTGTAACGTGTATACTAAAAATATTGCATGATGAACACCTGGTGAATTCCTCTATGGAAAACACAATGAAAATTAGTGTTATCCATGATAACCACTAGAAATAATTTTTAGTTTTATTAGTCAAGATTTTCCATCACTGATCTTTGCATATATCTATTGTTTTCCTGAAAGAGCTTGTTGTGCTTCACATTTGGAGTTTAAATAAGGAAGCACAAGTTTATTCTAATTGTTTTGGAGAAATTCCCATATTCTCTAAAACCCATTTCTCTCACTTATCCCATTTCATCTGCAGACACATTTTCAACTCTAGTCATAACCCATTTTGAAACTCTAGCCATAATCCCTTTGTATTTCTAACTCTAGCCACATTTCCACATTTTCCTTTGTAATACTTCAAAACCTTGATAAAACAGGTTGCATTCCTTTTATAAGGCTTATACCTGAAAACTTATTGCTATCGACCCTTTTCCCTTTTGCATACATATTCTCTCATCCCCTTTTCCTTTTGCAATTGCGATATCGCATATCGCAAAAGCTTCCCACCTATCACAATTAAGTTCCTCCTTCCATTAGCTAATTACAATATTTATTTCCCCACCAATATTGCATATCACAAAACCCTCCGTCGATATCGCATATCACAACATCCTTCACTGATTATGATATCGCAAGTATTTCCTCCACCTTGCTGATTGTGATATTTGTTTCTACTGCCGATTGTGATATCCCTCCTCCTTGTCGATTTCTATATATGTTATACTACCAATTGAGATAAATCTTCTCCCACCAATTGATATATCACAATTGGGCATCACACAGTCATAAGTTTCTCCTCCACAAATTCCTTTCCGACTTGTGATTACGATGTGTGAGAACCCTCCTGGATGTGATATTTTATGTGATGCATTCTATAAACCATCACATCCGGAAAATCAAGGAAGTACCATGAATCATTGTTAAAAGTGCCTTCTCCTATGTTGTGATTGCGATGTAAAAAGGTCCAGATCAATGTCCTAGATGAATATTAAAATATCTATTATGCTTTCACTTCATGAGACAGCGAGGGCGTTTTTCAACGTTTCTTCAACAGCATGGTCATTAAACAGAATGTGAGAAAAGAGGCCATAAAGACACAGATGGAAGAAAAACACAGAGGACATCGAGGCACACTCAACACATTTTATCAAAGATAACACAACAAGATTTTGAAGAGCTAGATGTTAGAGTTTCCATAGATACAATGCCACACTACAACAGTTTGATTTTCCTAAATAATTGTAACTATTAGATAGGTTTTGTTCATACGACTCCCATTTGTATTCGAACTCTGTTGTAATATAAATTCCTATGAAGGCTAAAAGAGTTATTAATCAGATAGGATTTGATCTCATAGATATCGATGGAATCTAGCCTAGGTGAAAGATTTTGTAAAACAGATATTTCTCTATAAATATGTAGATTCTCGACTCTGCATAAAAAGGGGGATCAATGTAGTGAGAAAACCATCATTGTATTGTTTTCAATTAATAGAAAATATAGTTGTAGCATACTCTACTTCAACCTAAGATTCATTTCAGTTTCAGTCTTGCCCTATCATGCTCCTTTGTTATTAGTTTTTAGAGCTTATCTGATTACTTGGAATTCAATATTGCATTGCTCCAACTTCCTTCATTTTCTGTGATTTATGAATGCCCATTTCCACATTAGTAAACCAAAAATGCCTCAGCTTCCATAAAATAATGTTGTTTGTTGTTGTTTTTCTTTAATTGACTCCATGCCCAATGGTGGTTGTCCTCACACTCTTTCACCTGAAAAAACACATAGAAAACCAGAGTTAGCCATTTGTATTTTAAAAAAAAATATTGAGAGAGCCCTCTCAGATTGGAAGGGCTAGCTTCCAATAAAAATATGGTTTGAAATAGTTACACGGGGTTGAAGGGTTGACACATCCTAACCCCTACTAGCCGGATTGATAACATTTTAGTGCATCTGTCGGGAGTCGAAAAGCTCCTTTTATGAGATTCTTTTTTAGCCTCTTCATTTTGATTCCTAAGGGTAACAAGAAATCAAAAGTTTTGAAGGTTGTGATATTACCCTGGTGACTTCACTCTTAAAAGATATTGAATATCAAAGTTCCATGGTGACTCCACTACTTGCAGATTATTAGCTTGAATAATTTTCAAGATGAGTTCTACTGCTAGTCTATTCCAGTCATCAGTGAAGGTGAATTTTCTTAAATTTACAAGCTCAAGTGATGGATTCGGTTTTATTTATGAGTTGCCAATATATGATCCACTACTAATTTTGTTCAAGCACAGTCAAGGAGCCCAGGTGTTGGATTAGCTCTTTGTCTGGTTGTACCAGAGATTTTATATTGCCTAAATTAAGGAGGTAGATTTTCAAATATTACAATAGGTACATAAATAAAATTGTTGGGAAAGTATTTCCTTCAACTTTAGATTACACTTTGCAATTTTCTTTTCAGTTTGGTGAAGTGGGTTTGAATGTAGCCTTTAGATGGGATCAACCCAATGGTCAGGCAATAGGTCTGTTAGTTCTTTGTTACACCATAGGGGCACAACATCCCCATTGGAGCTAATGTTATCTATGATTACCACTAGAAATACTTTTTAGTTTTATTATTCAAGGTTTTCCATCACTAATATTTGCATCTATCTATTATTTTTCTAAAAGAGGTCGTTGTGCTTCACATTTGGAGATTAAAGAAGGAAGGACAAGTATTTTCTAATTTTTTTGGAGGAATTCCCATATTCTCTAAAACCCATTTCTCTCACTCATCCCATTTCATCCGTAGACCCATTTCTAACTCTAGTTGTAACCCATTTTTCAACTCTAGTCATAATCCCTTTGTATTTCTAACTCTAGCCACATTTCCACATTTTCCTTTATAATACTTCAAAACCTTCATAAAAGATGATGCAATCCTTTTATAAGGCTTATACTAGAAAACATATCATTGTCGGCCCCTTTCCCTTTTGCATATATATCCTCTCATCCCCTTTTTCTTTTGCGATTGTGATATCGCATATCACAAAAGTTTCCCAACTATCGCAATCAAGTCCTCCTTTTGCTGGCCAATTGTGATATTTCTTCCCCGCTGATATCACATATCTCAAAACCATTGGTTGATATTGCATATCGCAACATCCTCCATCAATTGTGACATCGCACATCTTTCCTCCACCTTTCCAATTATAATATCTATTTCCCTTGTTGATTGTGATATCCCTCCTCCGTGTCAATTGCGATATATGTCCCACTGCCGATTGTGATATCACAATCAGGCATCGCATAGTCATAAGTTCCTCCTCCCCAAAGTCCTTTCCGATTTTCGATTACGATGTGTGAGAACCCTCCTGGATGTGATATTTTATGTGATGCGTTCTATAAACCATCACTTCTAGAAAATTAGGAAATTACCTTGAATCAGTGTAAAAGTACCTTCTCGATGTCATGGTTGTGATGTACAAAGGCCTGGATCAACAACCCAGGTTAAATCAGCACAAATCAATGGTCAAAATCATGAATACTAAAATATATATTCTTCTTTCGCTCTGTGAGACAACGAGGGTGTTTTTTGACATTTCTTTAGTATCATGGTCATTAAAAGGAATGCGAGAAAAGAGGGAAGAAAAACATAGAGGACAGTGAGGTACTCTCATCACATTTTACCATAAACAACACAGCAATATTTTGAAGACCGAGATGTTGAATTTTCCACAGATACAATGCCACGCTACAACAATTTGATTTTCCTAAATAATTGTAACTATTAGATAGGTTTTGTTCATATTACTCCTATTTGTATTTGAACTCTATTTTAAGAGAAATTCCTATGAAGGCTCAAAGTTTTATTAATAAGATAGGATTTGATCTCATAGATATCCATGGAATCTAGCGCAGGTGGCAGATTTTGTAAAAGATATCTTTCTATATAAATATGTAGATTCTCGACTCTACATAAAAAGGGGGATCAATGCAAAGAGAAAACCGTTATTTTATTGTTTTCAATTAATAGAAAATACAGTTTCAACATACTCTATTTTAACCAGAGATTCATTCTGGTTTCAGTCCAATCCTATCATGCTACTTTGTTATTAGTTTTTAGAGCTTATTTGATTACTTGGAATTCAATGTTGCATTGCTCCAAATTCCTTCATTTGTTGTGATTACTATGAATGTCCATTTCCACATTAGTAAACCAAAGATGCCTCAGATTCCATAAAATAGTTTTGTTTGTTGTTGTTTTTCTTTAATTGACTCCATGCCCAATGGTGGTTGTCCTCACACTCTTTCACCTAAAAAATCACTTAGAAAACCAAAGTTATCCATTTGTATTTTTAAAAAATATTGAGAGAGAACTCTCAGATTGGAAGGGCTAACTTCCAATCAAAATCTGGTTTGAAATAGTTACACTGGGTTGAAGGGTTGACTTAGCCCAACCCCCACCAGCTCGGTTGATAACATTTAGTAAGTGGTGTTTTGACATTAGCATATGAATATTAAACATATGTATAAGACACTTAAGACAGTTCGACTGGTAGATAGTATAAATTGTAATAATAATAATAATAATAATAACAATAGGAAAAAAATGTTGGACTATGAATATTTTAGCTTAATGCCTTTCCTTTAAAAAATATAAAACAAATAATACCACGTGCTCCTAGATGATTTTACATAGCTATTTTGTTTTTTTTGTTTGTCTTTTTTTCCCTCCTGTTAAGAAAGCATATCAGTTTAGACTAGCTTATATATCCCAATTGTGAAGGGTATCAATGTTTTTATGACCTTTTGAACATTAAACATTTATCTGTAAAAGTAAATCATTAATTATTTTCATTTGTGATTAACGCAAGCATGTATTCGACGAATTGCCATACATACCTCATCTTTTGCCCAATTAAAATTGTGCACAATGAAAAATAATAATTATAAGTTAACATTAATAGTTTAATTTTTTGAAAATATTGCATTCTAATTTTGTTACCACCAAATAAAGTTTTGAATATAAAAGCTCAGGATAGTAAAATCTTTGCACAATAAAATGTTCAATACATATGTTGTGTTCTCACACATAACTCATTTTCCAGTTCTTTTATCATCAATAAAAACACATATGCTTCTAATATAACACAAATTCATTTGTGTCACATTTCACAACAAATCTCCTGCACAAACTCACAGTCAAAACCCTTCTCCTTTAGGTAGGTTGTATTATTGATTGATAAATACATTGGAGTCAAAGGCTTTATTCTAATATTTTAGTAAGGGATCGACATATATGATATTATTTTACAATTCTCACTAGATCTGCACTCCTTCAATCTCTGAGAGTATATGGTCATTAACATGCATGAATTGGCCATTGTTAGATGGAGTCAAGAGTGCATGAATTGTTCATTGTGTGGCAGTGTGGAATGTGAATGTGTAATTGGGATGCAAGCCAAACAACACATATGTTTTCCTAATTGTGATGATTTTTCACAAAATCAAACTTATATTTAATTTTTTAAAGTCTCATAAGCCTTCAACCAACCCAAAGCACCTACATAGATCTAGCCACTATAGAGCTAATTTCTCAATATCTATAAGCTTCAGATAAATATCCAATGCCAGCACCTCACTCAACTTCTAAGCTAGGCTCATTACGGTTTTCTACAAATTGGATAGAAAATGAAGATGATGTCGAAGGTGGACCCATCAATAACACTGTGGAGAAAGTGCTTCACCTTGTAATTGAAGGTCTTACACCATAGAGAAGCCACCAGCGAGTCTGTCCCCCATGTTCAGTGCCTATTGATTTCCAAGATGTAGGCAACGTTCACCAAGCATGCATATGTGTATCTATATGCAACCATTTTTTATTTTGATAAGAAATGATATTATTGGTGTTATTTTAAGTGTAAATAATATTATCTTCGTATTTCTGAATGTCACAAATGTCACTAAACATATTTTGTAGACTGACTACAATTTTCTCACTTCAACAAAATCAATTTCTTTTGCACAAAAAAAATAAACTTTTCTAATCCACTGATTAAAGGTTGTGCTCTTCACAGAGTCAAAACCTCATTTATAGTTGTATTTTCATAAATAAAAATGTAGGTGGAACTATGGATTAAGGGCATTGTGTAGAGGAAGATTTGAAGCTTTCATCATCGGAATCTCTATACTCCACACAAAAAAGTTGTTTTCAAGAAGCTCTATCCCTACTCTAGACAAATTTAAAAATATGATGACAGCAAAAATTATTTATGTTTCATAGAGAAATGAACTATTCTCATGTTTCATGTTAATATCATATATGTATTAATTGCATAATACAAATTATAAAATAATAAGTCTGTAATATTAAGCAATACAACCCCCAGATGTGGGTGGCAGATGAGAATTCAATACAGATATGCCGCCAGACTGGCAGGTGGTCGAGCCACATGGTAGTCTATGCTTTCCCCTGTGGGAATTTAAGGCAAGCCTCTATCCCTTAGCCGTCACCATTAACCCATTATGCGGATCGAGACATCCCCTGCAAGCATAAAAATATGGAGCCAAGCCCTCTGCAATTCTCCATTCGGCCTTTGAACTGCTCTTGCCATCCCACCACAGCAGAGCCAAGCTTTCGCACCATAACAAGTAGGCATTGCAGACTCCTCTACTGTGTCTACCTAGGAAATGGTCACCACTTCTCCCAATCTATTCATTGCACCCTGCAAATTGAGGTCTCGGCCCCTATCTCTGTCCCTGACTTGATTCCCCCTATTCTTCACAATTTCTCCTCTGGTACTCTTGCCTTGCTCCCTGCCACTTCAGCTCACCTCTTGCTGTAGCATCCTACTCAGAGAAATATGCATCGATGTCATCGCATGAGATGCAGACGTAGTGGTAGCCATGGCAGTGCCATCCACCCCCCTTCATTGCCCCTCTCTGCTTCGACTTCTCCTTCGGCCTCCCCACCCCCCAGCCCTTCCTCTTCCCGCTTCCATGGAAGATATCCAGATACACGTAGTGGTAGAGAACGAGCTTGCTCTTGTGAGGTTCATCAGACTGATGGAGACACCCACACTACTAATCTCACTACTACTACCCAACACGCTCAATTCCATTTTCTCTGCTCCATGGATAGACCATTAATCATTGCTACCATCTTTGTGGACTTTCAGGAGGTAGTTGGCTTGTGCGTTGATCCACACCATAGCCCTGAGATGAACCAGGTCCCTCCTTTGCATGACAATGTTCAGGGGTACCAAGCTCTAGTCACCCGTAGAAAGCCAAGGACCATCTGTCCATCAGCAGATAGAAGATGTCGGGAGGCAACGCCACCAGCAAAGACAAAGGCATTCAGGTTGAAGACAGAGAGCTACAGGACACCACGAGTGGCACGCAAGTAGAGGATACTGATTCAAGTGAGTATGGGTGTTGTTCAATCATGGAAGAGAAGACACTATCCTAAGACACCTAGCAGTTGCATGCCACAGCTCACATGTCAAGCTCAGTCTCTGAGTTCTATTTTTTTTTTACAGTGGTCAACTTTAGCAGTCTCTTTTTTTTTTTTTTTTTATAGTGGTCAATTTTGGCAGTCTTTTGTGAATTTTACAATCTTTTTATAGTGGTCAATTTTGGTGGTAAATTTTGAGTTTTGAATTTGTAGCCCCTGCGTGGGCAGAAGGAACCTATCTTTATCTCATTCTCGGACTTGTTTCCCCATTTGGGACAGTCTCGATTTTAAGTCTTGTTGTTTAAAATGGTCATATGGTTGACCTAGACTCGCAGAGGCCAGAGCCTCACTGTACATTATGTTTTCATCAATATATTTAGTTTTACATAGAAAAAAGAAAAGAAAAAAACATTAAGCAATACAACCATAGCAACAATAATAGTATCAAGTTTCAAATTTCAATTAGCATAACTATAGTTGAAATAAATAAACATAATACAACTTCATAGAATATTAGATGCTAAGCAATAAAAACTTTGATTCTCAGTTCGAATTTCTTGTATTAGTAATGAAAATGCACAATGGTTTAGTTCATTAGCTCATTCACTCTAATATTTTTTAATATTATCTTTAAGTACTTGTTTTTGCATCTATCAAAAGTAAATACATGAACTCCAATACGTAAAACAAGAGTAGCAAAAGAAAGCAAGTTAATGCATTCAACAAATAGACTATGTGACATTAGTAAAATTAACAAATCGTATGATTGAATACTAATAAACAAAAAATAAATATGAAAGTATTTAAGGAAATTTACAATTTGTGAAATCATATAAGCTAATTGTTTGATTATCCTTACAATGAAATGTCTCACACATACCCCATTCAGAAGAAATAGCATAGTCAAATCACTCAAAAAACTCCTTGTTCTACCCACATAACTCATTTTCCATTTTTTTTTGCCAATAGAAAACAAATATGCTTCTAATATAACAAAAATTCATATGTGCCACATTTCACAGCAAATCCATTTTATGCAAAAATCTCACATATTAACATTAATAGTTTAACAATGATTTCCATATGTAGCACTATGCACAATGAAAATTAACAAATTTAATCATTATGTTATTTAGCAAATACTCTGACCTATCCAAAGATTCATAGTTCTAAGATCAAAGCTTCCTGCAATTTCTCCCCCGCACATACTTCATACTCCACACAGTAAATTATTTTCATAATGGAACATGATAATATTCCCTGCTCTCCTACACATACCTCGTCTTTTGTAAACTTTCATATGATATATGATCAGGAAATGTGTAAAAGTATTAGATTTGTTTGGGAAATAGACAAACATGCCCCATCTTCCATACATTCAAATATTTGCACAATGAAACATAATAATTATAATTATAAAAATAGTTTAACGTTAATCATTTATCATTAATTTCCACATGCACTCCTTATTCTCCCGAAAATACCCCATCCTAATAAAATACTTGCACAACAAAATATCTCGCAGAAACCATGTCGAAAGCAAAGATTCAATTCTAATGTCAATTCTTAGAGAAATAATATATTGTTAGAGAATTGTCCTGAAAGTACCTTGTCCTCATAAAATCTCTATACAAACTCCATCATGCGCAAAGATTCAATTCTTACAGCAATGCTGAGAAAAATAACACACCATGAGAGCACTTGTGAAACCACCCTCCCACTCGCCCTCTCCTGCACATACCCCATTTTCCATATTTTTTGTATCATTAATAGAAAACACATATGCCTATAATGTAACCCAATTATCCACTAAGCATAAAAATAATCTCACAAATTAACATCAATAGTTTAACAATTCCCTAAGCACCACCTCACACAATGGAAATCAACTATATTAATCACTTCGCAAAGATTCATAGTTGGAAAATCAAAATCTCTACACAATTTCTCTCTCACAGATACCTCATACTCTGCACAATAAAAGATCCAAACAACGATATACCTAGTCCTTCGTAAACATTCATATGATATACGATATGGACATTTATAAAAGTATCTCCGCTCAATGACCTGTGTAACATTCCCCCCTCCTTCTCATAGATCAACACCAATAGTTATGCAATGTCATACGCACCATCCCACAGAATGGAAACTAAAAATATTATACATTTCACACAATCAAAAATCTAAACAATGAAATGTCCTACACATACCATGTTCAGGGCAATAACACAATTAAAGCACTCATGAAACCCTCCATTCTCCCGCACATAACTCATTTTCCATTTTTTTTATCCCTAATAGAAAACACATATGCTTCCAATATAATACAAATACCACATCCTATTTAATTTCTCCCTCACACATACTTCGTACTCCACACAAAAAAATATCTACACAACAAAACATAATAATATTCCCCGCTATCCTACACATACCTCATCCTCCATAAACATACAAACAGAAAATGTGTAAAAGTATTAGATTTTTTCAGGAAATAACCAAACATACCCCATCTTATGTACAGCCAAAGCTCTGCACAATGAAACATAATAATAACAATAGATTGACATTAACAATTTAACATTAATTTCCACATACACCTTGTCATGCATAAAGGTTCAATTCTAACACCAATGCTCTATGTAATAACACATTTTCCTTGCAAAGAAAAATAAATAATGCTAACAATACAATATAAAACCACATTAATGTTAATTCTATCATGAAAAAGAGAGTTATCCTTCTCATTCTACACATCCATTTTAGTATATTCGGTGCTATATATGAATTAATAAATAATGGTGGGCCATAAAATCTTTAGTATATTATAGCAATTAATTAATGATAATATAATTAATTAATCTGGTTTCATTCATTGTGTGGACATTAGACATTGTGTTGAGGTTTCATTGTTTCTGAGGTTGGTAATTTCATTTACTCTTTTGTATGGATCTTTTCTTATACGAAACTTTACGCACAGTGAAATCTCCACGCAAGTTGTTGATTCCATTTGTTTTTGTTTTGTGTGTAAGTGCCAAAAAATACTTTCTCTACACAAAATATCCATGGTGGGCATAATACATACACCATTATTTTTTCAGTATTCTTAAGGTTTCTTTTGTTGTTGCTTCTTCCAAGGAAAACAAAGGTAAAACAACAACATCCCCCATTCTCCTCCACATACCCCATTTATTTTCATTAGAGGAAATTTCAACCTAAAAGTTCCTTTGAAATTTCCACTTACATAATATGTAAACCAATCAAAATCCTTTAAATTTAAGAAGAGGTAAATGTAAATATTTTGGAGGAAAAATTAAAAAAACTAATTTTAATTATAGTTTTGGCTTATCTCCTTACATGTTTACTCAAATTTCAAGTGTATATACTCGTTGGATGTGGAATTAAATTATGCATCCAAAAAGTACTCATTATCCATAATTTTGAGAAGGCCCACATTGATAAAAATTGAAGATGCGTTTAAAAAGCATGTTCAACATGTTTTTTTAATGTATCTTCAATTTTTATCAATGTGTGTATTCTCAAAAGTATGCATAATGGGTACTCATTGGATGCATAATTTAATTCCACATCCAAAGAGTGTCTACACTTGAAATTTGAGTAAACTTATAAGGAGATAAACCAAAAATACAATTAAAATAAGTAGCTTTTTTCTTTTCCCTCTAAAATTTATAACTCTTTATTTTATTATTTTCCTATTATTTTATTATTTTTCGTTAGGATACCACTTTTAGGGTGAAATTTTCTATTGAAGTTATCAATAATAGAAAACACATATGCCTCCAATATAACCCAATTATCCACTCAGCGCAAAAAGATCCCATAGATTAACATCAATAGCTTAACAATGTCATATGCACCACCTCACACAATGGAAATCAACAATATTAATCATTCTACAAATATTCATAGCTATAAAATAAAAAAATCTACCACACATATATGCGATTTGCAAATTTAAAAAAGTATCTTTGCTCAATGTAACATCAATAGTTAAATAATGTTTTATGCACATACTTCGTACTCTGCACAGTGAAAGATTTCAACAATGAAGCATAATAATATCCCATGTTTCCCTACACATATCCCATCCTCCATAAACATTTATATTATATACAGACTCAAAATTTGTAGAAGTATCTTTGCACGATGACTTTTTTAGCGCTCTCCCCAAGCCATGCAAAGGACCTACAACCACACCAGTTCTATAATCATGGGAAGATCAATACCATAATAGTGCTAGTGTGAGTGTTAATTTCAGAGCACTCATCGACAAAATGACCACTTAGGAAATTTTTTATTTTTATTTTTAAATAAGTATTTGTCAGACACTAGCAAATATCAAAAGTAAAACACTGTCCACCAAGGGAAATACATCCCATCAAAACTTTCTAGGACAATCGGAAATTAGAAATAAGATTTATAGAAAATTAGAAAATTATTTTTGAATTCTTGTAAAAATAGAATAACTCGGCATTTTACCAAAACTTTGGTTAAAATTGCAAAGAACAACAAAATAACACACATTCAATGCAATTTGGTTGTGAGAAAAATGTTATGTCTGAATGAATTCTTTTATTGATCCCATTGTAGTCTCTAGCCTCACATGTTGATCGAATAATTACTTTTCAATTCCCATTACCTCCTCTTGCAACTGAGAAGTTAACACAAATTTCTTGTCCTTAATACTAACGAAATCAACTACTCATTTGTCAATTTCTTTTGGATTAAAATCACTTATAACATCAAACTACTTTGCCATTGATTGATTTCTGTTGTCCACTTCAAATTTTAGTGTATATTTTGTAATCAATTTAGAATTTTGTATAATGCATGGACCATCTATATCTTTAATAATTTGCATGGCCTTTAGAAATGCATCGCTTGTTCTATTATATATTCTCTTAAATTAAAAAATAATTTTTTCTAGTGTATTGATTCCTTTGGACCATCCAACTTTGATTTGCTTCATCTGATTATCATTTGGAAAATGTTTTTTTTTCTTGTTCAAATTAGACAACAATTCAAGCTTTCGACTAAAAGAAAGAAAGTCATTTTTAATGAAATGCCTGTCTTTGGTAACATTATTTGTGAGGAAATTGATAAACAAGTTGATTTGCTTTTCTAACCATAGCAGAACAAAAATCAATCAACATGTATGCTCAATTATTTCTAATCTCTAGAATATATTACTCACTAGATGACATTTGATTGTATAACGTTGCAGTGCTCCAATAGATCCATGAAATGTGCTAGTAATGGGAATTGGGGATTGCTAATTCTGTATTCCAATTGGATTCATTAACAAAGGACCTAGATTTCAATTATTTTATAACATCTCTATTATTTCTTTCAGTACCAAGTTCTCTGTGTTTCATTCCTCAATAAACACTGCAAGTGAATTCTTGGTAGCTTCATGCAATGTCAAACATTTGTGATTGAAATTCCAGACATATGAAGATTCATTTCTATTGTATAAATAATGTTTTTACCATGCATCCTTACTTTTCCAATTTTCAATATTTTACTCTCGCTGCTATAGTTTGTATCTTGGAAAGCGACAAACTAATCATCAAAAATAGAAGATTCTTTACCAATTTACTTCGTTATTTTCTTATTTTCATTCAAATAACTGTTGACCCAATCAGGTAGTAGAGTTTCAATCTCCTCATTAATAACTTCTTGATTTCTTCTATTTGTGGAGGAATTTTGCATTTTTCCAATTGAGGTTTCTTATCATCTCTAATATCTAGTAGTTGACAATGAATCAGTTATGCAGCTTTGATATCTTTTCATTTTCTTTCAGTTAAAGACAAAGACAAAGAAATTTTGAATACGCAAACAGAAGATTGTGTAGCTTTTTCACTTCTTTGTTTATACCTTGTTTCATTTCTAATATGTCTTACTTCTTCAACAATTTCTCTAATATTCATTTCTCCTTCTTCATTATCACTTGGAGTACTGTGACTCTTTTCGCTTTCACTTGTAGCTTTTGTCAACAATCTCTTGCATTTGATCGTACCTAGATGTCCTACAAATAGACCTTTTGGATCAATGTATCACGAACTTTAGCTTTTTTAAGTTAAAAAAATGAAAATGCCTTGCAAATTCTGCAAGTTGACTTCCATTCCTCATGGTTACTCAACCAACAATAAATGGAAAAGAAATGAATTTCTTTTTCTTTTTCTGTTAAAATTTAACCTACCATTTGTAATATTGTTTACAAACTTCAGCAACAAAATACCTATCCATAACAACTTTTGGAAGCAATAGTGGTTTACCTCGAAAACCATAACTTTAATAACCATATTATTTTCTCTTTCTTCATGTATCTATTTCCCATAAAGGAAAACTTATGCTTCGCCAGATATTCGATGGGGTTGCTGTCTAGTTATCATGAAAATAAGTTGTTTTACAAAAATATATTGAATTAGATAAAAAAAATTTGAAATAGCTTGTTTCTTTCACAATATAGGATAGCATAACTGCATCAGTTCTTCGTCAACACTAAAACTAGGATTATGTGGAAACTCATCAAAAGTGTGACTCTAAACAAGCGTTGCTATCAAATACACGATCATGAAAAACTTATTTCTCTTCTACAATTGTATTAACTAAAAACAATTCCTTTGAAATAAGATTAGCCCATTCGAATACATAATTCTTTTTATATGAGTAATAAAGAGTATAGAGAATGGAACTTGGCGTAGTGGAAATAGTTTCTAGGCCCACCAAATATGCATACAACCAACAAAACGCTTTGAAAATCCCTCTAAATAAAGTGATATCTAGAGAGGAAATATTAAAAGGAACCTCAAAATATAGCGAAGTGAACTCCTGTAAGATTTTCCAGCCATTTTCTTGTGATACTACAAAACTATTTGCATTTAACAAGTATTACTGCATATTCAAAACTCGTAGCTTCAATATATGCCTAAATGTCTTTGAACTCAAAGAAATATGAGTATCTTTGGCTAATAGTCTAATTGTTTTTGTTTCCATATCAAACTTATATGTTCATAAATAAATTATTTCACTGAAGTCAAATACCTCTAGAACACATACAACATTCACTATTTGCTAGACCGAATTTTATCATTGTTCTTCTCCTTCATAGATGGATTCACAATATCGCTCATACATAGTCAAATCACTAAGTTGTGATTCTTTAAATCCAAGTGAGTTAATAGTATCAATGCAAATACCTTATTTCCTTCCCTTGAAGCCATTCTGAAGAAAATTTTGAAATTGTTTTTTCAACCCAACAACACTTTCAATGCCCTATAGTTATAAATCAATGATATGCTAAAAAAGCACCACTTGTTACTACTATGTATGTGAAATCCCTTCCACAAGACATTTCTAATATATAACAATTCAGTATAGAAAAAATTGCATTTGCAACAAATAGCATAAATAAATCATATAATCTAAACCCACCACAATTATGGCCAGAAAACAATAGAAATTATGACATGATTTTTAGAAAAACAAACACATTTTTTTTGGAAATCAGATTATAATTGTTAAACTATAGGATTTTTCACTACTAGAGTAATTTTTTCTAGTGCTAAATTCTCTACCTTTTTCCATTTCTGATACATGTTACAATTCTGCATGTGATTTTTTTTTTATGAAATAAATAGAAATTAGAAGAAAACAAAGTAGATTTTGTTGAGAAATAGCACATATAGTTTAAAAAAAAATATATCAAAATTCAGAAATCCGTTACTCCATGTATGAAAAGAATAAATGTGAATAATTTCTAATAATGGTAGCTATCTTACAGGTTTTCAGTAATCACATCCACTACTATATAGATGTCATTGCATAGGTAATAGAATTTACATTTTCAATTACGTGTTGATCTGTCCATTTCGAAAAATGGGTACTGAACTGTTAATGTCATCATAATGTCTATGAAAATGGAAAAATCACACTCTGCACAATGAAAGAAATATTTTTTTTGTTTCTTGTTCTTCTTCTTTCTTCCACTTTAGATAACCCAATTTTTCAATTATGCGTCTTTTCGAATATGTAGTATATGCCTCCTGCATTGATTAATATTTCTAGCAAAACTTCAGCTATAACATTATTATAATTATTATTATTATTATTTTACAGTTGATAAAATTTATTATAAAATAATTCCATTAATTAATAAGTCTCCAACAGTGAAACAAGTTTCTATATATAGTATGTGTTATGTAATACTTAATTTTGGTAGATGCATTTTTTTCCTTGCAAAGCCTCCATGCATGCACAACCACTTTCACATAGCTATTTTTGTATATTGTAACGTTTAACAAATACTCATTTACAATTGACTATTGTAAATTTTATGATTTGTAACATAAGGTTTAATATTGGTTTCGCATAACAAAATGATTCCCACAATAAACAGGTTTCTATGTTCAATATATCTTATTTAAAAACTTATTTTCTTTAAGAAAAAAAGATGTATATGTCTATAAGAAAATCACTTACATAAATTGGTTTACAATTGACCATTACAAAAAGAAGATATGAAATATTCTCACAATGCTTTTGAAAACCAAATCTCATCGTTCAATGTATAATTATTATGATCATATGTTGCTATGTAAACCTTTCACACCCAATAGTTTCCCCTAGATTATTGAAATTCTTATCCTAATTATGGTAGAAATAAAGTTGTGTATAATGAAACATTCATGTGTGCCATTTTCACTTTTATACATGTATTCATAAATAAATATTTCTGCAATAGAATAGTAACGCTTTCTAGCCTAACAACCCTCAATAGTTATCAACATAGTGAATTGTATTCATATTCAAATTCTAGTGACAACAGATGCAATCGATACAACTTCACATATAAAACATAATCTAAGAAATAATGAAATAACTGGTAAAATGATTGAGAATTAGAATAGAGTAAACATAAATGAATTTTAATTATTATTCATTACAAAACACTGGATAATATATAAAACTACAAAACAAATACTAGTAAACAGATGTTCAATTATTGTTTTCTATATAATGTTTGAAGACTCAAGTCCATACAACATCCCATGTCAAATGTCATCTCACAATTGTTTACATAATTAGAAAACATAGAAAAAATAGTAATTAGAATTCAAATAAGTTATGATCACAAAGCCATGGTCCAGGAAATAGACTTTGTTTCATATAGCACTTACGAAAATGTCAATATTTCAATTGCAAGCTATCCCGATGACATTTTTTATTGTAATCTCGACAACTGAAATATCCAAAGTCATCTACAACAGATAATAATGAATTGCATTCAGGAATTAGAATATTCCATCATAGCTCGTACATAAGATCTAAATAGTAAAATTATTTGACAGAAAAAACCAATGTTCCAATGCATTAAAACACTTACAATGTGGAAAAGTAGATTCCAATATTCTTCAGCTCTCACATATCTCTCACAATTAGGCTTCGTGCAATGAATTCCTTCACTTTTGCTTCAATGAATTCTTTCATCGGAGCAACGGTAATGTCCTGCTTAATATATTCATTGAGTATCTTTTCAATTTATTTTTCTTCTTGTTGAAATTTCAAAACTGAGGCAGAGTACTCTTCATTAAAAACAACAAAAGTAACTATCCATTTTCTAATTTCCTCTACACTAAAAATAAGTTATATTATCAAACTTTGTTGCCTGCAATTATTTTAACTTCTCTTAATCAACTATCATCATTTCCTTTTCAATTCATCCAGATTCATATGTAATAAATGAACTGTTTAAATTCTAAATTATCTCTCTCACCTTGACATATGCATCTTCTCTTCAATTTTCTATGTTTCCACACTGAAATATAATCTCTTCCAATGTTCTGATTTTCCCAAACCATGTAGCCTTGATCTACCTCATCCGATCAGCATAAACTAGTTCTTATTTATCTCTTTCTAGTTCAAACAATGAATCAACATTCTCATCAAAAGCTAATAGGTCATAGTCTATGAATTCCTTGTCTCCCTCTGGCTCAGTTTTGACCAATTCAAAAAAAGACCTCATTCACTACTTTAAATGTTGAAGATCAAATCCAACTTTCCATGCAGATTCAATTATCTGTAATTTTTCATATATATTATTAATGATATATGATTTCACTGCACTCAATAGATTGACATGTTTCTCAAACCTATTAGATCCATGAAGTATCGCCAATGGAGTCTTCAGCAAAGGACCCACTCTCATATCATTTTATACCTCTATTATTTTTCCCTTTTATCTTTTGATTTTCTGCTTGTCTTTGACTAACAGATTCCACGAGCGCTTCTTCACCCACTTGATCCAATTTCATCAAACCAGGAATTACAACTAAAGACATATCAACATTCAATTTTGTCCAATCAACAACTTTCTATTGGAAAGTTGTATTTTTTCAATCTTCAATCTCTTACCATCTCTATCATAATTTGCATCCCACAATGTGACAAATGCTCATCAAAACTAATATACTCTTCAACAATTTCCACCATTATTCTATGATTTTATTGTAAAGAGGCACTAACCCAATTAGGTAGTACAACACTATCAACTTCCATGTCCATCATTTATTCAATACTTTGCTTCAGACGCACTCTTCTATTTAAATGATTTAACAATATGCTCTCTTTCTGGAGTTACTCTATGAGGATTTCCTTCATCAACCCCACCACTTGACAGCCTATCGACAACTAGTTTTTGCTTCAAGTACTTCATTTTTCTTTTTTTACTAGTAAATGAAGTTACATTACTACTGCGTATTCAAGATTGAGAGTGCCCTATATGGTTTATGCCTCTTTGCATAGGTATTTCTCCCGTCACGATGATCTCTTCTTCATAAACTTGTCCAAAATATATTAGGATGTTTTAATCAATAATGTGACTTTTCTCGCTCTACTCTCTACTTCTTGGAAACAAGATCTCATTTCTCATAGACTCAAGGTGCTCCATCAAAATTATTTCTTTATCAAAGCCTTTAATAGCTTTAGCTTCACTTAAGTTTAAATCATCCAAAGACTTTGCAACAATGAGAGCATGAGCCGTATTCTTCATAGTCACTTTTCTGACAATAAATGGAAAAGAAATAAATTGTCTCTTATATTTTGTTCAAATATAGATATTCAACGATGATCTTGACTGCAAACTTCAGCAAAAAAAAAATCCCATCTAGAACAAATATTGGAATAATAAATGGCCTATCCTCAAAAACATAAATTCATATAACTATATTAATTTCTCTTTCCTTAAAGTCCCCCTTGTGAAGTAAGAAAGCCTTAGCCTTTGCAGATATTTGAGGAGGCTCTTGTCCCATTACCATGTTGCAGACTTGTCTCACAAACACATCCTAAATTGAGAAAAACTTTAAAGAAGCTTCATGCTTCCACAATATAAGATACCAAAACTACATCGGTTCTTTGGGAAACTTGAATATAGGATTATAGGGTAACTCGTAAAAAACATGCCTTAACACAAGAAGGGTTGTAAGATATGACATCATAAAGAACCCATTGTTATTGGGTAATTTATGTAACTAAAAATATAATTCATTTGAAATTACACAATCCAAATCGAACATACAATTATTTTTCTATGTCTCATAAAGCACATAGAAAATGCATTTCAGAACATGTGATGTACTTTTTATCCCTGTTACATGGGAAAACAAACAATAGAAATCCCTAAATTGTTTCCTAAACAACTAAATATCTATAAGAGAAAGATCAAAAGGAATATCAGAACTTGTAGAAATGAATTCCCACAAGATATCAATTACATGCCGTTTTGCCTCCAAGAAACTATCAGCAATGGATAATTCTAAATGCTTGTTCGGTTTTGGTAACTTGAATAACAATCTAGATACATTAGGATTCAAAGAATTCCTAAATAAGGACAAATTTATGAATTGTCCATTAAGGAATTTTTTAGCTATAAAAAAGGCCTCATAAGGAAATTATAAAATAATAGTGAAAATAATAAAATAAGATTAGATTGCATCATCAAATTTTAGAGAGAAAAAAGAAAAAAACTAATTTTTCTACTCATATTTTCAACTTATCTCCATATGGGTTTACTCAAATTTCAAATGGAAACACTCGTTGGATGCAGAATTTGATTCCTCATTCAAGGAGTATCCATGTTGAATACTTTTGATGGACCTTACTACATGAAAAAAGAGAAATACATGAAAACATGATTGCAATCATTTTTTTTCATGTATTTCTCATTTTTCATGTAGTAGGGTCCATCAAAAGTATGCAACATGGATACTCCTTGGATGAGGAATTAAATTTTGCATCCAACTACCACTCCCACTTGAAATTTGAGTAAAACCTTCAGGAGATAAGTTGAAAAAGTATTTTTATTATTTTATTATTTTTTAATATTTTTACCTTTTTACTCCAAAAATTGTGAATCATCCCCCACGGTTGACATCATCATCTTGAATCCTATTGGTTCTTAAAAAAATTATTTTCATTGTACATTTTTACTAGGATGCCCATTTTAGACCTCAAAATTCCCCTAATGTTTTTGGTTATTTTCTCTCCATATGTGTGAGGAAGATAGGGCACATTCTTCTGTTACAAATCAGAAATCTAGTCAGCACAAGAAGCCTGAATCAAGCCAAAGAATTGGTCTATCTTATAGGTTGATTCATTAAGAGACTAGCCCAAGTTTAGGGAAGGAGAAAGAGGGTTAGAAGAGCACTAATATTGTCACATGTATGAAAATAAAAGTCAACTGTAGGGGGTTGAGAATTAAAGGAAGGAGATCTGAAAGTTTTAGACCAGAATTGTAGGTAACATGGTTAAGGATGAAGTAAAGATTGAAGCAATATCAAAGAAGAAATTGACTTTGAATTGAAGCAAGGATTAACTTGATCTTGGAGGGATTGTTGTTCAAGGGTCTAGGTATTAGAATTTTTCAATTGAAGACTGTATAATTTTGTGGTTTTTCCTCTCAAAATTAGAGAGGTTTTGAACATGGTTGACTGCAGATATCTTGTGTTCTTTGTCTCATTATTTTTTACAATTTGGTATTTGTTGTTGGAATTATGTTTCTGGTGAGGTTATATGTTACAGATGTTGTACTTGATGGCAACACCCATGGCAAGGCTCTCAATATGATGAAAATTAAGAAGTACGCAGGAGAACAGTTCAGAAGATGCGTACCCGCAGGTACACCGTGCAGGGACCGCGACCAGACACGCAGGTCAGTCGTTCAGGAGGTGCGTACCCCCAGTGCACTCATTTCAAGGTAGAGAAAAGCACACGTGGGGTTTCTTATGTATCTAGCCGACGATATTTGTGTTATTATGGTTTTGGCTCGTGGTATTGATCCGTGATTTGAGGAAGAAGCTTGCCTATATAAAGCAAAGGAGATCATTTGGCTTGAGTATGCTTTTGGGTTGAATATCTTAAGATTTGAAATATTTGGGTTATTGTTTCAAAAAGCTTGATCTATATGAAAGTGAAGTGGAAAGCGAATCTGTGAAGGTTGATCTCTCGAGCGCTTGATCAGATCTGGGCATCCGTCTAATTGTAGCACACTGGTGATCTGCAAATTCGGCCCTAATCTGATGTACGCAGGTGTTTAACGGTGCCTCTGCGTGGGTATGCAGAGCAGAAGAAGGTGAGTTGCGTGGGTACGCAGAGCAAAAGAAGGGTGACTGCGTGGGTACGCAGAGCAGAAACAGGCAAACTGCGTGGGTACGCAGAGCAACAGTGGTTCAGGTGCATACGCACAGTAAAAGTACGCGGCGCGATAGACTTTCTGGGTGCGTACCTCTGTGGCAGTACGCGGCGCAATAGTGCATTTGGGTGCGTACTGTACGCAGCACAGTAGAAGAAGTAGTGCGGGTATACGCAGAGAAGCAGAGTGTGAAGTACGTAGCAACGCAGGCCAAAGAAAGGAAAGTTGCGTATCTGTCTCATGACTATCTGTTGACTGAATTTTTATGCTGATAAGGTTTTTTGGGTTTAGTTCTGTGTTGTTGATCTGGTTACTGTTGTTTACTGTGAAATCTACATGTACTTGATGATCATTTGATGTTTATGAAAAGTGGTCCTTGAAAGAAAAAGAAGTAGGGGGTTGTAGCTCCCTTCCAGGAGAGACTGGAAAACGAGATAGAGTTGTAGCTCTCTGCAGGTTGCAGCCTACATACTGGTAAAGGACTGCACCAGTACAAGACAATTGTAAAAGGAGTTTCTAATTTGAAAGAAGATAGAGACATATTGCAGCAGGTGGTTCTCACCCACATTGGGTTTCCACCTTATATGTGTTGTTCTTTGATGTGACTGTCTGTTTTTCTTGTTCATGCTCATTATTTTATGGTACTGATATGCAAAAATAATTCAAAGTGTAAATAAGGAAGATTTGGTAAAAGAACTAGATAATACTAATTCGGCCCCACTCTCAGTATTATTTTCAACAATTGGTATCAGAGCAGGTCCTTCTGAAGAGGCTTGATCAGTTGAAGGAAGATCTTTCATCATGAGCAACTACGAGAGGGAAGCATCTATCAGGCCACCGATTTTTGATGGGACAAACTTCAATTATTGGAAGGTAAGAGTTACTGCATATCTTCAATCTCTTGGTACAGATGTTTGGGATATCATA